>DWON01006838.1:0-13492 GCA_018251015.1 Phocides pigmalion okeechobee
AAGAACATGTTGTTTTACGGCGGGTTATGAGGCTGGCGGTGGTGCCGCCCCGGGCGAGCTATAATGGCTCTACCACCTTTAAAAGGTCATAGAGCCATTACATTTAGGTTGTATATCTGGTCTCATTTTAGGCTTATACTATCAAGCTGTGTTAACTTGATAATGAGGAATTATAAACATAAATCGCCAAGGTAACCATGTTTGTAAGTCATATTTACCAAAGAGCGTATTGCTGTACACTTTATATTAGCTTGCAGCAAAACTGCAGGTTAATGCTAGTTAACAATAAAATAATTAATAGTTTACGGTAAGTAATAATTCATAATTACCGTTTCCTCAATTTAAGTGTATGCTCGTGTAGAGGTCGGCAGTAATATTAATCACGGAGAAATGAATGGTAATAATTTCTATGTAACATTCGTTCTGTGGCAATAAAACCGTTATATTAATCTCGTTAGATTGCTAAACGGAAATTCAGTTGTATTTATATTTGGAAACATTAATTAAACTGTACAATGGTCGCGATACCGTCGCTACAAATTACGATTTGTTTAAAACACACGGTGTAAGAATATTGGGCGTTGCCGTTGATGATAGAGCTGTCAAGGTACGTTTACACGTACACCCGTTTCTCTTACGCAGGCCCTATCAACTATTGTGCAAGCAATAGCGCATGCGGTCAACCTAGTTCTACAATACCCCTCCCTGCAAACGCATGCTATTTTATTATGGTGGGTGCGCGTGATATCATGCATTTTAATAAACAAAATTGGCAAGCAACTTAATCTGATACCTCGTGCTTCTCGTATAAACAAGCTGCATGCAGTAGGATCAAATGCATAGATGCTATGGTGGATGCAGGTTATGGCACAGTACTTGACGAAAGAGAATCTGAAAGGTGAAACTCAAAGTGTTCAGGAAAGCGCAATTAAACGCGCACTGGGTTATACATAACTCTAGCTTAATTAATATTTTGAAATAATTAGCTATGGAAGTATTAGCATCAATGGTGTTATTTTTATAGTTTTATTTTTATTTCTAGACTAGAATAAAATCTGCGTCGAGAATTAGTCTTAAGGGTTGCTGCAAATAATATTTTAATAGTTCTAAACACAAATAAGGTTGAATGGTGACCTGTAGTGGTTATATGTATTCTGTTCTTCAAAAGGCTAAAACAGATATCAAAACTTGTTGAAAGGGTTTTAGTACAACATCCAACACTCGTTAGTTCCTAAAGTGTGTCTTTTTCCACCGATCTTCATTTGAGCAACTGTGTGGCGTATACTTCAGGAATTCAGTGGAACATGAATAGCGGGATCCGACGGAACGACGCGTTATTTACATTTTCAAATGCCGTGTGTACACATCTCGCTACCTATTTGTAAAACCGCTGCGACTCGAAAAATCGCTACAAAGGAGCTCTCACAATAGAAACCAGGGCCTATTCTTCAAGTAGTATCGGATTAGTCACGAATTTTCATGTAGAGTCACAATCTGGCTTGTTAACGTTAGTGAGGTCGATAAAAAAATTATTCTTCACAAGTTGACTTTGTGTACGTTCTCATTTATTACATACGAGTATTTGCCTACAGTTTTGCTCACGCATTTTTTACCCCCTTAAAACTTATCATAGGCACAGGCTCGATGTCTACATCATTTATGGTTAATTAAACCAGTTTTAGAGTTAGAGAACAAAATACTAAGGAGTAAACAATTGGTCATCTTTTCAATCTTACACAATACCAGAGGTAGATATAATAGTTGTAGGTTTATATAATGACCATAGTAACTTGAAATATGTCGGTAGGCGTCCCAAAATCATAACAGAGGTAATATTGTGACGTTCATCAATACAAATTGCTTGCTGATGGAAAAATAATGCGTATCAATTAATGGTTGTGTTCGGATTATGACTGGATTTATTATCACTAGACCATAACAGCGCGGTGAGAAAGTGGAATGGATTTATATTACGGTTGGACATTTTATTGCATTAAACGTGATATATTTCAGCCATACCTTAGTCCTTTGTTCTCAAGGTTAGTAATACCGCAAGGATTGATTTCTGATTAAACTCCAGTTCTGTATAGAGTTGGTTACAGATGCCACTCCAAAAACAATAAAAATCTCAACATGTAGAACGAAAATGTCTGGATGAAGGCGTAGTGAGTTACAGCTAAGTGTACTTTTAAAGACCTGTTTTTCTAGCGTCTAGAATTTTTTAAAAGCATCCAGTATCCCAGAAGCGACACCAGTTTATAGGGAGTTGCCCTCACTTAAAAAAACCTTCGTTGATATACTTCTGTGTTTGTCAAGTATACCTAGATCTCTAGACAAACTTACACATATTATCTTTTTACTCAATTTTTATCTCACACTTTTATAAAGTATCATGGGATTATGTAGGATTTTCACTTATTAAAAAACTCCTTAGTGGCCTCCTTTTTTGCTTGGAGAGAACACCAGGATGTCGAAACGAAAACAACTGGAGTTTTCTAGAAAGACGTCCCAATCGGGTACGTCTCGAGAGAGCTTCTCCGGCTCCTCAGGCACCGATCTTTGTCTACGTCGATGTGAAATCACTTACAGCGACATCTTCCGGAAGGGCTCGAGCGACCATTCTTACCATTCCCGATCCTAAAAGACTTCTCATAGTCTCTTTTAGGCAGAAAGTACCGTAGCGCTATTCTGATCGCGAACTACGAGCACTACTTGTATTTTACAGCGCGAATATTTCTTACGACAGGTAGAAGTTAACGTAACATTTCCTAGACCCATGGCTAAACAAATGTCCACCAATATTTTTAAATTAGTGCGACATTTGACAATTTTCAACGGCAATATTGCTGTGTAGCCCAAGAAGCCACGTGAGGGTTTTATTAACCCATATTTTCACCGGAAACGTCATTATCGTCTTTATCTTCTTCCCACAAGAAGGTTCGAAAGATATTTAAGTCGATCAAGTTTAAAAGAGATATTAATAAAAAATCGGAAATAAAGTTTAACTTGTTCTAAGTCAACATTCAACTCTAAGTTCGGAGCATCATAATTTTAGGGCGTAACAAGTATTGGTCGTGGTATGTATGGTGGTATTTACTCTTTTCGGTTTTTTCTATCTAGGTCACAAGGCGGATATAATTCATGCATTTTAATACATACAATTGTACATGGTGGCAGCGGAATGATGAAAAGTAGTTTTAACAATAACTTAAAACAAATATATCCCTACAATAATATATGCATGTGTGAAAAAGTTACTTTTAATTTATTTGTTTGTATTTCTTGTTCGTTTGTTAACGCCATTATAATATACTGTTGAGTAAACGTCGAACGATCGACTAGCAAAGAAATTTACCTTTCCAACTGAATCGTTCGAACGAATTTCGTTTTATTTTCAGCGTCCCGTACTAAATTTGTACGACTTCGCCGAGTTTACTTTCGTTCCATCTAATATTTTATCTGTCAAGGGAATTGCGAAACGAGATCTCATAAAACCAATTAGCAAATTACCATCTCATATCCTAAAATGGGACTGCTATGTATTATTCAGACTTCAATCTCGAAGTTTCACGAATCAAGCGAGACAGCCTCCCTAAAGCGTTCCGTTCATTAAATTTGGAACTTCTGAGAGCGAAGTTACATTTGTACAAATTCATTTTAGTGGTATCGGTGTCTGTTGCCACCCGTATTCAATACATTGCTTTCTAACTCTTTTGTATCAGGATTGCCTCAATCTACATTGAAACACTGAAAATTTATGGTTCCCGCTTCACTTACATAAGAAACTAGCTTCTTAGTCTTCAAAAGTGACAACGCTACGGTCGACTTCATTTGAGGCCACTGTTCTATTAGGAGTTGGTTACAGATATCTATGGGCAATAGTGATTCACTAACATCGGTTATGAACACAGGAGGGCCGTACTCAGCATTGGGGCAAGTTTGCAGTCTTATCTAAGTGCTTAATGGAATCAACCATCTTCATACTTTGCTATTGCTTTAAAGCAAAAATAGGTGTGTTAATAGCGCTGGTATAAACAAAAAAAGAAAATCAAAATCATTGAAATATACCGTTTCCATTATCCAGAAACTGAACCCAGGGGCTTTCATGGTTAGTAGTGAAATTATTAGATTGTGGTTATGTTAGCCATTTAGAATAGTCGTAGATTGAAAGACTCAATAAGCTCGATGGTTTTGCCATTATTATCAAAATTAATGAATTTTACACATTCCATTAGGGATAGTAGTGAAATTGACGGACTGCGGTTACGTAAATATTTAAGGATATTCGTGGAAAAATACAAAATTGATGTTTCAGATCGGCTGTATGCATTTCCCAGTTTGATAGCTTGATACTTTGATACTTCACCTTTGAATTTCAATACACAACTTCGAACCTGGATATGACACGTTCTTTATAGACGCGATACAGACAGAATAAGCCCTTGTAGAATGCCAGGATATCGAAAATATAGGAATGTGAAATGAAATGCTCTTGTGAATTTCCTTGTGTTACAATTGGTGTTGTCATAATTTTGTTTCGTATAATATTAATATGCTTATTGTCATATTTTAACGCGTCAACCAATTTCTGGATCGAATTTTCATTTGAATCATTTTACAAGTTTTTTTTTTTATAAAACGGAAATAGTAGACGAAAATACAGTCCACTTGATGGTGAGTGGTCACTGCAGCCTGTGGACATCTGTAACCAGCTCAATAAAGAACAAGAGTCCCACTTCACTACTGCCATGGATGCGTTGCTACTCTTGATGATTAAGGTGGCCTCATTTGTGTAGTCGGTGTAGAAGATGTGGTACACCTAACCAAATGTAAGTAAGCTGCACGCTAGAAATTGTTATGGTTTAATTGTATGTGTTCTACCACCTGGCAAATCCCAACTATCCACTTGATTGAAAATTTCATAGGTGGTAGAGCCGTTACAGCTCGCCCGGGGCGGCGCCACCACCACCCTCGTAACCCGCCGTGAAGCAAAATGTTCTTGTGACACACATTATTGCAGGCGACCAGCTTAGTCCTCAAGAATAGGAAAGCATCCGCGTCCACCTTTAAATAGAACTTCTGTTCTATTTGAGATTGGACGTGGTTGTCCATGGGCTGCAATGACCACTTAACATCAGGTGGCCCCCATGCCAGTTTCTTCCTCTTTCACAATAAAAAAAAATGGTCACTGTAGCCGCAGTCGATTATGATAAATTTTAAAGCTGTTCTAACTGTATTGTTAAGAAGTTCACTGTTTGGATATGCTTCTGAAGATTTTACCATAGTTTTAAACTGAAGCGTTCAGTTTTTGGACACATAATATGACTTAGGAAGACGTTTCTATCCAGCTCATACATATACATTTGGCTGCCTTCTAGAATATTCACAACAAATAGGTTAAAGTCTTATTATTTCTATCGTAAAATAAAAGTACACATAAAAAAATAATTTATTCAAGATTCTATTCATTCATTACTACGACCTGGAAACACTTTTAACGAACTTGAAGTTAGTAGAACTTGTAGAAGTTTATAAAATCTTTGCAATTCGTTATTGTGCAGTTGGAATAATTATTTAAAGTATCTCAGTCGCGCCACACTTAAAATCGAATCACTATGATAATGTAGGTTATCGAAAATTTTCGAAAATACTGCACCGTCAGATGTGGATTATACAAAATAAATAATAGTTAAAAAAACTAAAAAACGCTTTTATAAAAAAATGTAACTACAAAAAGTATAAACAAGAAAAATAAATATTGCAATGTAAAAAAATCGTGGAGTGCATGGTATCAATAGATCACTGAAAAAGCACCCCACGCTTTTTTTACATCGCATTTTTTTCTAGTGTGTGTTTTTTTAGTTTATTTAAATTTTATTTATTTTTATTTTTTTCATATTATTGCATTGTCATCGGTCCTTGATACGTGTGCAACGATTCAAATTAATCAGACCTCTGGAAATTGGTGAAAATTATGCTCAAAGATTCCGTTACATACATAGATACAACCTAAGGTAATAAAAGCGTGTTAAAAATACGCTACAATGTAGCATTGTAAATTTTGTTGTATTAAATAAAATGAAGATCGTCGAAGTATCATTTTTCGTCATAGATACGATCAAGCACATTCCAATTATGCTAGAGACAATTAGAATTTCATACAATTTAACTGACCGGTAACAAGTTGAAGTGGATAAGAGAACAAAGTGGCAATTTGGTGAATGTAACGAATTCATTCCCCTCGATGGAAGGGCGTTTCGGCGAATTGAATCTGCCTAATGGAAACCTTGTTTAGAACTTAGCTGTTGAATGTATGGAGCTCTGTTGCCACTCTAACTTTTTGCACTTTATCACGTAAAAAAAACTTGTTGGCTCTTTTAGAATAAAAATACTATGTAATGGCAAATAGCATGATATTTTCGTATGTTGACACGTCATCTTAATATTTTTATTCTGTACATGTATGAATTTTAAAAATTCTAAAAACTTGTAAAGTGAGTTCTCCTGCAAAGACTGCGATGCGTTGATTACTTCTCTAGTCTTGCAGTTATCCATAGGCGATCATTATTGCCTATGGATAACTGCTTTCTATCTGGTGAGCCGTCTGCCTTTACACTTGACATTAAATAAAGATAAAAATTATATTTATTTCTTAAATTACAGTCTGACTTTGTTTATTGTACTCCACATTTAATTATTACCTCACTTTGATATAAAAAAAGACTACAAATCATCAAATTCGATATCTCACGTATGTCGGGCTTCCTTTGACGAGCGCATTTTAATAAGATCAAAGGATTGTGCTTTATATTACGATATGAGTGTATTTGAATATATTCATATTAATAGTTTTTTTCTAATATAAAAGGTCTGAACTCAAAGTTTAAAGTATAGTCGAAGTTTAATAGTTGTCCATAACTTTGATTTGTAGGTATTTATTCTGTCCTTATGCCTATTCCTACACGTCGATTATCGACAGTCCTCAAGGTTTATTACTAAAACCGTATTTTCAACTTCAAATACACCATTTGTTTCACTTTAAACAATGTTTAAAATAAACAAAGACAGCGGACGTAGTCTTTCCTCGTAAATAAGTTTACAAAGTTTCTCAGCTAGTTACTTAGCAAGTTAGTAGTTAGCTCACTAAAGTGTAAAACTAGTATTAGGATAAAATAAATTGGCTCGTAACGAAATATGTCTTTATCTAAATGTGATTCATTAATAGGATATCACAACCCTTTCTCTCATATAACATTCTCAATAGCCTCAAATTTCAATTTATCAATATGGATGGATTTTAGAGTCACTTATGATTTATGATAAAAACTGTGTATGGTGTGTGGTCTTATGCTGGTTGTGACTGCTAGACCAGTGTTTTTGTCTTCGATTTCCACCCAAAACGATATAAATAAATAAATACGCAAATATATATATATATATATATATATAGTAAGAGTAAAAAACGGGCATGCAGGCCACCTGACATTAAGTGGTCACTGCAGCCCATGGACAACCACACCCAATCTCAAACAGAACAGAAGTTCTATTTAAGGATTAACGCGGATGCGTTCCTAGAGAGCGTTACTTTGCTTTGCTTTAGCTGACGTCACTTGGTTGGTATGGTTGGATGAGTAACAGCCCCCATGTATTTGACACACTGCTGCGATGGTCCTCACATTTAGTTTGAATCAAGACTGTGAGAGATGTGGTTTACGATTAATCGATTGTTGTGATTCGGATAAGGTTTTGCATTATTCAACCTGACGTGACTGATTAACCTTTTATAGATATGGGTTTAGAATTCAGTGTATAAAAATATTGTTTTCTTTTTTTATTTTCTTAATTATTGTGTGTTATATTCCTGATAATATAAGCTGTTTTATTAATATACACCTTTTTAATTCTTTTAAAGATTTTTATCACACACAGTAACAAGATAGTTCAAACGGTCATTAGATAAAAATTAAAAGACTTTTCCACGCACAGACAAAAAGTACTTAAAACAGTCATCAGATAAGGAACAAAAAGAGGAATTCTGAACAAAAGGATTTATTCAAACATAATGAAATAAGATAGGACCGATAGAAACAGTACGATAAAACACCAATTTAAAATCAACAAAATAGAAACCTCCATCCGATCTGGTGACTCACCTTCGCTACTCGCGAATTGTGCTAGTAACTTGATAAGACAACACTTGGATTCCGATAAAACATTCTATAAATCAAACTACGATAAAGGAATTTCGACTCTGATGACATGGGATAAAGCATCTATTTCAATGGAATCGTTTTCGGGGTTGTAATGTTTTGGCTGTGGTACTTGATGTAGCGTGTGACACGCAAACCGAGCTGCATAGACGAATGGTTGCATAGTTGTGATGTCGGCCAATATCGATTCAGCGATTCCGATATTATACGCAATTATGCACAGGCGTTCGATAACATCGTTTTTCTATTAAACACAGCGGCCCTACGACAATGCCTTGCACAACACCCACGCCTACGTTAACTTTAGAAATATTTTTATGTAATGGATAATATTTTACTCTTGAGAAATATAATAATAATTTAATCAAAACATGTTGTTAGCAATATAAAATTATACATATAATGAACACATTGACTTTTTGTAAGCGTCTATAGATGCAATAGAAGTTGTTTTTTATCAACATTTTAGCGTGATACTTCCATTAACCAACATTTGGAAGAACTGTTTGATGAATTGATCGGTTATGGGCAAGAGTCATGTGCATAAACAGTGACAGTCTAATGTCGAATAGGTTGTTTGAAACTCTAAACCTGAATTATATTCGTGTAATAAATTAATTATGACCTGCTTTAACGACGAAGAGAAACGTGAGGAAACCAGCACGCTTAAGAGTGTTCCGTGAAGTACTAAAAGGTGCGTGATGATTGCCAATACGTATTTGTGGTCACCATGGTGGACCATATATAACTGTCCATTATTATTCTAAGAACGCCCTTGTCGGACATTAGGACAGTAATGAATTGATGATAAGGACAACTCGCTAATTCGTTAATAGGTAGGTTTTACAAAAGTGGGAGAACTATAGTTCGACCGGGGTGGTACCACCGCCGCCCTCATAATCCGCCGTAAAGCATTACTTGTGTTTCGGTTGGAGAGGTGCCGTTTCTGGGTACACTTTGAAACTGGGCGACCGTCTTTCTTAGTCCTCAGTTGTAGCAACCACGTTCGAGCTCAGATAGGATTTCAGTTGTGTTTGTGGTTGGACGTGGATGTCTATGGGCGACTACTTAACATCAGGTGGTTTGCATTCTCGTTTGCTATTCTTCACACATAAAAAGGTAGGTTAAATAACACAATATTCGTTTTATACATTGTTGGGAGGTCTCAAAGGTGTACAGTATACAGTTCGAAATATCGGCAATTAGGCAAAAGTTAATCGCAAATATTCTTTAGCAGGTTAGTGGACTGTAGCCTATTTTTTCTCATTATGAGTGAAGAACCATAACAGGCTATGGCAAAATAACAAGTTATTAAGATGCTGATTCGTTCATTAGGTCAAATAGTACAAGATACAGTATTCATCTGATAATGGACGATCGCCGTCTAAACCCTCTAGTGACAATTCGGAGAGTTGAGCAATCGGGTTCGGTTAACAGGGTTATGTTCGTTAACACTCTCACTGCGACACTCATATATTTAATTGGGTCTACGTTGCGAGAAGCGACACTAAACTGGAGCTTATTTCTGTAGACTGAAGATTTGCCGTCAATACACTGAAATATTGTATTTTTAGTATCTGTGTATCATTTACAATACACAGATAGATGTCCGGTCCCTTTGTAGCGCCAAGATAAACAAAACTTTTGTTCGTTCCTAATCCATATAGATTTGTGCGTACAACACAGGTGGGTACACGTCCAAATGCGTTGCACCACGCAATACACAGCAGTGTTGTGCGAAGCAGGGAAAGTGTTAAGCCTTTGCCAGAGGCGAGCGAGCTCTACGGATGTGTCAATAATTTCAAACGTGACATTTGCAGATCTCGACCAGTTCCGATAAATCTACTATAGCGTGCTCTAAATGATTTTGATTTTCATAGATTTACAGCAGACTTTTACAGCCTGTCAATGAATTTAAATTTACTGATTGCAATCAAATTTAATAAATGACGACATTTATTTAATTTGATTATATGATGATTATTTGATTATGATAATATATTTCATGTTATTTTATTCTACCACTTATAAGCAATACTATACTATTTCAATTTTTGAGGTTAGGTACCAGTTTTTAGTTATTATTCGCTGCAATGATTTTTGCTATTTATTTTAGAGTTTCAACGCGAGCGAATCCGCCGCTAAAATCTAGTATATAAATATATAGAAATACATGTTCATTATACATTATTTTGTCTATTACTTAATTAAACTCTCATCATGAATAGGTCGGGAGCGTCAAAATATTTTCATGTACCTTTTGCTTCTCCCCAAGGAGGGACCAGTTTCCTAATTACTTATAACATTAGTAGGTTATGCGTTAGATATTTAGATAGGAAACAAACAGAGCAATTAGATACAGTGACTTGATTTGACTCAAGAAAGCATTTGTGATAAAGAAATTAGTACTATTTAAGTTTAAGAATATCGAAATGGACAATACACATAGCGTAACTAGACATAGTATTTTGACACAACGATGAAGAAAAAAAAATTGTAATTTTTAAGTTTGATAATATTAAGATAGAAAACAAACACAGTGTAACTAGACAAAGTTTCTCGACACAGTAAAGAAGTACTGCTGGTAAAGAAATGGTTACCTTTTAAGTTTGAGAATATTTAGATAGGAAACACACAGCGTAATTAAACATAGCGTTTTGACATAATGAAGAAAACTTGGTGATAAAAAATGTGACTTTTTAAGTGTGAGAATATATTTGGATTAATTCGGGAAGACATATTTTTATATTGGGTTATTGCTTAGCGAAAAATAGTTATTGAACAATCACCTCTATCGAATATATAGAGTCCAATGGCTTGAACAGAATAAATGGTCCAAGTCCTTGAAAGAATGTTTTATAATCTCTATGTAATCTGATATGTTTAGTTTCATAGTCAGTCAAGTTTGAAGTTATTCAATTAATCTAGATTTTAATCTACTTTTTATTGTTGGTTTCTGTTTACTTACATGAAGAAAACGTCAAATTATGATAATGTAAGTCCTGCGTTACACCACATGCTTAGTGGACTGTCTTTTGCTTAGCATAAAATTTAGCATGAAAAGTTACGCAGTATTTAGATAATATTACAAGTTGCTCTGGCAAGTAGAATCTGCAGGGTTCGACCGGGGAGCTACCACCCGTAAAACACAAGTCAGCCTTATCGCTAGATTAAACAATTAAAAAACCTAATCCTAATTTCAATGTAGCTTAAATATTTTGCTGCGTCGTAGAAAATAGACTTCAATAAATGAATATTCGCTTCAATGCAAACGGTAATTAAAAATCTTGTAGTAGCGAAGAGTACCTAATATTTAACAATGGAACCCTTCTAGTTGTTCATGGGGTGTTTTGTTCCATTTAGCACTTAGGGCTTCGTGCCCTTATAATAGATCTGATGGAGTAGTATTGTTAAGTCCTTGGTACTTCCACGTACTCTCGCACCCTTTTTTAAAATCATATGAGTGTAGTCATAATAGTTGAGAGCGTTTTGGTTGAAATCATTGAATATAATTGCAAAAGCTTGATTAAAAATATGAAATATTTTCCAAGATGGCAAACTCTGTCTGGGATTTTTTTTGAAAAGAATAGAAAACTAGCGTACAAACCACCTCATTTTAAGTACTTGCAGCCCAGACATCCACGTAGAACCACAAACATAACCGAAACTCTTTCTGAGCCCGAACGTAGATACGTTGCTATTCCTTAGGACTAAGATGGTTGCCTCCGACCGAAACACAAGTTATGCTTTGCGAGCGATTGTGAGGTCTTCGGTGGTACCTCCCCGGTCGGTCTTTCGGTCAGTTCTCCCACCTTAAAAATTTAAAAATTAATTTTAATTTTAGGTACAATTGTACCTAAGATTAGAATATATTTTATCGTGATTGCTGGACTGTAAACACAATAAAACAAGCACACAAACAAACAGATACATGTAAAGACAAAGACATAAACAAGAAGACGCAAAAGTAATTTAAATCAGTCTAGCCCTCTCTTCACAGGGATCGAACTGATAGTATGGTGTCCGTTACGCTACGTGAGCTGTTGATAATCATCATTTTGAAGCTGATAATATTCTGAAGCTTCACACCCCTTATCGTGCAATCTTAAAAGAAATTCCGGGTGACAAAACCGTACTAATCGTAAAAAGTTTTCCATCTTCAGTCACTTTGAAACCTCCATTAAAGGTCGTTTGGACGCCACCCTTAATACTCAGATAATAGGGATCTGATGGGCTCAAGTGGCAATTGCTATTCATTACTGAGACAATGGCCCTTGGTCCTAGCTCATCGTATCGCTCGCTACTAAACAATTAGCGGCTTGAGTGAATACTGAAGATGTGGATATATCAAGATTCTTCCCTTCGTAAAGTCTGCGTGAATAAAAATTTTAAAGATAACTTGAATATGTACAAAGTATTCACGATTAAATTATGCAATATATTTACAATGATGAAAATCTTAAAGCTAATTACAATAAAAGCCTAACCTAAACAATCTAAAGGGTGTCCGTGCTCATGCGGCATGGTTCCAAGAACACTAGCTGCATTCCCGCGTTGAAAAGCAATCGCAATTTCGGTGCGATATGAACTGGCCCTCTTGTCACCGGCGGCGTCGATTTTCTAAATAAATATGTTGTATATTTACCTGTATGTATATCAAATAGCATTACACGGATGGTGGTATGAAAAAGAAAGATTAATCATTTCTCCTACTCTTTCCGGCTCAATGAATCGTATCTGTAAATATCAGGTGTTTGTCGCTGTCTCAGTGAATTATATATATTTTTATAAAACACGTACAAAGAAAAATATTCATTCCATACTAGTCGCTACCCGCGACTTTGTTCGCGTAGGCTTCAATTCTTGGGTTACAGATTTGCCTACAACTTTGCGTTTTAATAAATAAAAAAGCGTTAATTGCTTTAAATAAGATCAGCTATTTGTCAGTGAAATTCCCATCAAAATCGATTTAGCTAAATAGAATTTTATGTAGTTTTAGGCTTTTGGTACGGAACCTTAAATCTTTTGATAAAATACAAATCTGTTTAAAATAACGCCCAACGGGTAACGATTTTTGGAAAACAATGTCACCTATGATTTTAAATTAATATAATAGTAGAATTTATACATTTTGCTGTGTAAAGGTAGTCACGACTAACGATTTTTGATTGCCGTCTTAGGTTAGCTGTGACCACGAGCCCTGAGTTTTTTTTTGTTGTGAAAGAGTAAGAAACGGGCATGCAGGCCACCTGATGTTAAGTGGTCACTGCAGCCCATGGACA
>DWON01006839.1:0-13491 GCA_018251015.1 Phocides pigmalion okeechobee
GCCCTTAAATAGAACTTCTGTTCTATTTGAGATTGGACGTGGTTGTCCATGGGCTGCAGTGACCACTTGACATTAGGCCTGCATGCCTGCATATATATATATATATATATATATTGATATTATGTCTATATTCCTTGAATATACATGAATATAGACACAGTGCTACAGTATTACACACATTAAAATACATTTACAATAGTTTCGCAAAATTACGGAGAAGTAACGTAACGGTGTTCACTTTTTGTTAACGCTTCGACTTTACACCGTATCCATAATATGTTCTTAAAATATATCTTTAAAATACATCTTAGGAAGCAACATAAAACGCTTCGACAATTTTGAAACATTCGTCGTTACAAAAGTGGACTGTTTTGTAAATATTTACGAGGAAACTCAAATGCACTATGCGAGGTGTATTGTTAAGGAGGTATTGTTGAGAATATGTCGTTGAGGAAACGTAAAGGAGACCTGAAAGTAGGTTACTCACAAAAGATATTGAAGGAAACATTTCGTCAAATTATTGTATAAATCTTGTTCTGAAATTTATAATATGAAATCATAATTATAGAAATAGAGTATATATGTAATAATTGTACATAAATACGTGCATTTTTGAGACGTTCTTTTAAGTAAATATATACTTATAAAAGGACTCCTCGTGTGTGCGTGTGCGTGTGTGTTTGTGAGTGTGTGTGCGTGTGTGTGTATCTTTGTATGAACATACATTTTTTCATCGTCCTTCGTGTATATATCTCTTTAATGTTAAAAATAATAAACGGTTTCTAGCCTTATATTGAGTATTAGCTGCAACCCATAGACAGACATACGACCTCTCCTATAAGACTTATGACTTAGGACTTTAGTCCTATGACTAAAGTCCTATAAGAGGTCGTGCGTGGATCACGCCTGTAACTTCATCATTCGGCGTGAGCAGCTTCTATTATAATTAGTTTTACCAATGTTTAGGTTATTTTAATTCACATTTTTTTATATTTCACACTTAATAATTTTTATTCTCTTACGTAAATATTAAAGATCGTGATTTATTTGAACCGGCTTATTTCATCCACTGTAGGTGTTAGTATTATAATATTGGCTAGTAGTAGATAGGCTTCTTACTATTCCAATCGTCTTACCGCCATCTGTTGAGTTTATTATGATTTATAATGTCACGTAACAGTATCAGAAGATGGCGTTTATTTTAAAGTTATATTTCTTATTTTTTAATCGTTTTTTTTTCATACGATACAATATTTACAACTACTTACAAAATATTCGTATCAATTCTGATTAATCTGTTACAGTTGGAAATATATATTCAATTATTATATAACATATTTAAAGTAGATATAACTTCTTTACTAGATCTGCTATTTCACATACAGCCGTAGATCTATAACTCGTATTAAAGATTGTACAAAATATTGAGAATTTGAGTTTCTTCTTTGAGTTCCCTTATCGGTCTTGGACGAAAGGGATCATTTTATGATGTCACACACATTTTATGATCATTTTATGTTTCACAAACGTGTCATGTCATAATTATTTAACAGACCAACTTAGTCACGTCCACCCAACGCACGTCAATTGTTGACTCAAATCAAAATTGCCAATTGACAACTTGCTTCTTTATTGAAATCTGTTAATGACGAAGTAGGTTGTAGAATAATGGAGATAAGTAGGGTTCTACCACGTGTGAGCACAATTGTGATCATATACATCATTGGTCGAGTGGGTCTGCCAATTGACAACTTACTTCTTTTTTCAAATCTGTTAATAACGAAGTGGCTTGTAGAATAAAGGAGGTAGAGTTTTACAACTTGTGAGCACAATTGCGATCATATACATCATTTATCGAGTGGGTCTGGGCGGTAGGTATATGCGAGTTATACCTATTCAATTCCCAGTACATGCATATTTGACTAGTTAAACAAGTTTGCGAACTGTTCAGAGGGTTACAAAAGTCTTGTAAATATTTATGGAAAAACTAAAGTGCATTCGTGTTATAGTTGGACGTAAGTTGTCGGGAAGTAGTATAACTATAATAAAGTGTAAAATCTTTACAATAAGTTTGGTTTTTCTCATTTAAAAGCAAATACAAGTTTAAGAAAACAATCGTTTTTTTTAAATATAAATAAACACCGGTCTACTGCGGTGCGGAGACGTGGGAATGTTCTAACAAGCGTGTTGCGACTCTGCCAGTGGCGTCCAAATTTGGTGGACCCACCTTAGTAGCATACCCCTAGCACACGGATGGAACGATGCTGAACACTTTGCACGCTGTCCACTGCGGTAACAATACTATATAAAAACATAACAATACCACAGTAATACTGAACGTATTCACATCTTGTTACAGGGTAGTATCTAGCCCTGTCTAGTGACGTGATGACACATTAGTCACATGATCAGTTGTTCGACAGCGTTTATACATATATTCGGTGATAATTATGCGACGGATCTAACTTTTCGTTGGAGTCAACAACATGGAGGTCGTGGTTCATGACGATTCAATAGATGGTTGTATTTCGGATAAAGATTTTCATTATTTTACTTAACGTGTCTAATTATTTATGTTTTATAGATATCAGTTTAGAAATCAATTTGTAAGAAAAAAAATTTGTGGTAAGTATATCCCACAAAAATGACTTTATCTGTCTGTATCTCTTAGTAGATCTCACTAATAAACTGATAGTAAACTGTAATTAAAATTTAAAATTCGTAATTATTACATAAAATATCAGAATCAAGGAAGATGAATAAACGAAATAAAGCCACGAATTAAACTAGTTCAAAGATAAACATGCAAAGAATATCAGTAGCAAATATCTCTACCCATATGGAACGTACTGCCCGCATCCAATTTCTGGCCCATACATATTTGACTACACAAACAGTATTTTTGCGAAGTTTGCAAACTTCATCGGGAATAAAGTCAGGTAGACTCGTACCTACATTTCAAGTAATACACTCAGTTTTTAAATTCTAAGTGACTTCACACGAAGTGCCGCGCGCCATCTGTCTTTTTTCTCATAACCCACAATACCTTTCAGAATATAATAAATAATAGTTAAAAAAAGTAAAAAACACGATTTTATAACAAAATCAACTAAAAAGGTGCTTTTTCAGTAATCTATTGATACCATGCACCCCACACTTTTTTACATTGCATTTTTTCTTATTTATAATTTTTAGTTTTTATAAAAGCGAGTTTTTTAACTATTTTTCATTTTATTGATATAATTGCATTGTCATCGGTCCTTGATACGTATGCAAAGATTCAAATCAATCAGACATTTGTAAATTGGTGAAAATTATGCTCAAAGATTCAATTACATACATACAACCCACGCTAATAAAAGCGTGTTAAAAATAGCATCTAAGTACGTGCAGTGAAGAGTTCTGCAATCAGAACAAGATAATCAAAAAGATTCCATATTTGAATATTATACACCAAGACTTATTTAAAGTTATTTACGTTGAATCTGTTTTTGAAGTTCTGACATTTTTTTTAGAGTTTCCTGTAAAATTATTTAAATATTAATGGTAACAGGGGAAGGGCATTTTGATTCAGGCAAGTTCTGTTGCCTGGGGAGCGGCCGTGCTCCGATAGTCTTCATTTCGGAGTTTTGTATATACGCAAGGTATGTAGAAAATTTCGATAGCGTCATTCAGGAACGTGTGGTGCCATCTCTTGTCGAGTTGCGGAAAGTCGCCACAGAACCATAAATAGGCAATCTATATTTGATGACGATGATTTGATATTTTATTTCATTATAAGGTATTTGCATACACTTAATTAATAGCAAGGGTACAATGTAAAATCATGGCATTTACGCGCCCTGTTAGCTAATATGACCAGGAGAACAAATCCGGTACATATTAAATCCCGGAAATATTTTGAGATACTTTGTAAAACTTGAAAAGCGTAAACGGGAATGCATGAACGGAAGCCAGTCCAAAATGAAACTCTTCCCAAATCTATTACCAAACGTTACGCAACTAAAGTCTTTAAGCTCCAAAGGGTTCCCGAGAAGTTTGAGTAAACGGTTAAAGTTCCTCGTTTTGTTCGAGTGCAATCCACAGCGATGTTCCTTAATACCTTAATTACTGCTCTAAGATGTCCATCGATCCCTTTGGGGATTTAAGGCGAACGATTGAATAAATGGGATATAAGTTTATTTTTAAGTAACTTTTGGGAGAACTATAGTTCGACTGGGGAGATACCATTGACGTCCTCATAATCCGCCGAAAACCGTTACTTGTGTTTTGGTTGGAGAGGCGCGATTGATTGTTAGCTACACTTTGAAGGCGAGGCGAGGCGACCATCTTAGTCCTCAGGACTAGCAACGCAGCTACGTTCGATCTCAGATAGGATTTGGGTCGTGTTTGTGGTTGTACGTGGATGTCTATGGACTGTGACTACTTAACATCAGGTGATTTTCATGCTCGTTTGCCACTCTACACATAAAAAAAGTGATACGCGGTCGGGAGTTGGATGGGTGACCTTTAGTGGCAATATTTCGTTCACATTTTTTATGTTTCTGAGGACACGTTAAACAGCCAGGTAGGGCTGCTATCGGTTAATGGCACTCGTTGAACTTTGACGGAGACGTCACTGATAGTTTAAAAGTATTCGCTAGACGTATTGCGTATCATCCATCAGCCTTTACGTTTCCACTGCTGGACATCGGCCTCCCCCAGGTGCCACCACTCTGACCGGTTCTGTATCCTCTGCATCCACTTTCCCGCTATTTTTATCATATTGTCGGTCCACCTGGCGGGACACCCGGTGCTCCTTTTGCCTAGACGTGGTCGCCACTCGAGGACCTTGCCTATAAAGTAATTCATACTTCCATCCAAAGTCATTAAATCGGTATATTGGAATATGCACCATGATTCTCCAAATCATAAAAAGAGACCCTTACCCAAAATCAGGATGTTAAAAGGAATGCAGTCAAGCTGGTTTTATTGAATGCAATAAAACTTTAAGCTGAAAGCGTATCCTTTACGACCGACGCTTCATGAAGCTCTCAGGATGTTACTGGAAAACTGTTAAGATTTGCTCTTATGTTCACTATGGTTATAGACACAGTATATGAAACATAGATGAGTTTCCCATCACTCTAATCATAATCGTTATAATTAACCCATTATTGTTTTCCCTGCATAACCAGCAGAGAGAACAATGGGATGTCTTCTTCTAGAATAAGAAGGGTTATACTAAGGTTTACTATTCTGACCTAGTGTAAATGTGTAGACTTCACACACATAACTTATATATCAAATATATTCTTATGCATGACCATAAGCAACTGATTAAAATTAAACTTAGTTCTTGTTAATTTGGTAGAAGTAACCAATGAGCAGCAGCCCCTCTGATTCTGTTTTAGGTATGAGTTGTTGTGTCCTATTTTGTCCAGGTTTTTTTATGTGAGAAAAGTAGCAAACGAGCATGCCAAACACGTGATGATAACTACTCGCAGCCCATAGATATCCACGTATAACTACAAACACGATTGAAATCATATCTGAGCTCGAATGTAGATGCGTTGCTACTCCTGAAGACTAAGATGGTTGCCTCGCTTCTAAGTGTAGCCTACAACCATACCTCTCCAACCGAAACAAAAGTAATGTTTTACGGTGGAACATGAGGATACTGTTCCGAGTATGGGTTTTTGTTTTCCTATTGCTATTAATATGTCTGTCTATGTTGAAATTATAATGAAATTAAAATAAATAAGCTTTTAAACCACATTATTGAAGGTACACTGCTGCAGGAAGCAAGCCTAAAGTTTAAGCTTGACGCTCGACGTTTCTAGAGGATTCTCAAGAAGGTATTCGAATAAACGTTTAAACTTTTGTCTCTACATTTGTATTATATAGTAGCTATACAGAGTCGACGTTCTCTAACAAAGCCTAAGCCTTAGTTCGTCTACTACAGCACCAACGTTATACCTATGCCTTATAACAGCTTCATAGAATTGTAGTCTTCGGTTTAAAGATATTGTTAGGCTGATATAGTAATTTTGAAAGTTCCAATATAAATTTGAAAGGCAGGAACTGATCTAAGATAGATATTAAGTATAAGTATAAGAAGAGGAGGAGGAGTATAAGAGTCTAAATCATCACTCCCTGTAGTAACGACACTAAATGGTTACATTTTGTATCCATCTGTTGTATACTTTATATAGTTTCTGATGGATAGATGAGAGTTTCGTCTTTTTGCTTGAAGTTTCATGAATTAATTGTTAGTAATTTTATGTTTCTGAATTTTTGAATTCTCTACCCCTAACAATGTTACTTACATGATCTCAAGCAAGATTTCTCTAATAATCACAACTTAAAATCAAATCAAAGATTAAATTATACAGTTTTATACAAACTTTCGATGTCCGTTATGTCGTAAAAGGTGTCCTATATTGACGTATCAGAAAACTTAATCGCGAAGATAGTAAAATAACTGATTACATTAAATGTATTATTGTAAACATAAATATCGTTAAAATTTTATGTACCGATAAATATTTTCAAATCTTATTATCGATAACTGATATCAGCTTTACACTCGAAGCTACAAAAGGGTTTGAAGTTGCGCCCGTCCATTCGAGTGCTATCTACAGTGGATGTTCCGTAACAAGTCAAGTCAATTTACGAAGTAATAGACATCTTATTTAAACATTATTTTGATAATATAAAGTTTATTTCATTAAAGTTTATTTGATCTATTGATTTAAGCTATGAAATCTTTACTTTTACCTGCTTTATTACGTACCGTGGAGTCATTTGTGGTTTCGGTTTCTAGAGGAACTACTACCGTGCCGTTTCCTGTCCTAAAAGTTTAAATAAAAAGATGTGGTTACCAGATCAATTACATATGAGGCGACCTTTGTCATTAACTAGTCGTCACAATTCGCTGTCTCTGTAATCGATTTCAGTTAAGACTCTTATTATATTAAGGGTTAGTTGTAGATGTTCGCGGATAAATTGTGTGGTCCAAAGTAATTCAAGTTGAACTCCCATAAATATTTCCAAATCTTAATAATGGTCATTATCCAGGCGCTCTCGAGATATTTTCGGAATAAACGACTCTGGCCCCGTCCGCTTTTCAAGTATCATCCGCAGTTTCCTAACAAGGCATTTCAATTTACGATCATTCTTAACACTGATTACTACATGAATACTAAATCAAAAAATATTATCATAAAATGAGTACGTATGAGTTATTTACAAATGTAAATGAAATCATTTATGTAACTAGGAGTTGTTCCAAAGTTTTGTAACTAAAGCGCATAAATTAACGAGTCGCTGTACGAAAATACGATTTGGTTTTGCAAAATCTTTCTTAAGGATTTTCGAATTATCTTACAAATTCGGCTCGTTCTCTGGAACTCAATAAAAGAACGTAGCAAAATTGCAATATGTAGTCAAAGGATTCCTCTCACGGTAGGGTTTAGATCGAACCCCAGTTATAGTACAAATTGTTAAATTTTGTGCGTTAATATACTTATATTAATTGTCATTTGTTTTAATGATGAAGAAAAACATCGTGAAGAACTTGCATGCTTAAGAATTAACCGCAGTGCCTTTAAGCGTTTTAGTTCTCAATACCAATTTACGCTTGGACAGAGTAAAAGTTCGTATTATCCTGAGAAGAAACTCGTATTCTGTGACAACAATACAGTAACAAATTGTGATGACGAAGGTAACAGTATGACGGTTATATGATTGTTTCGTACCGTACTCTAAATTGTTTGATTGGACTATGATGCGACTGTATTGTGCTCGAACCTTAAGTCACAGAACATCATAACTAAACAGTTACGAAGCCACAACTCGTTTGTTTTCTTCTCCGCAAATCCGAACTTGTTTCCAGGTAAAGTTTGCGGAGAAGTTGGAGCGTTTGCATATCACATCTTGCAGTTTACGTCGCAGTCTCGAATCGCATCGGATAAGTTGGTAATGCAATTTTGTACTGCATCCCCGTATATAAACAACTTAGCGCAGTCTCAGAGTTTCGGGTTATCCTCGTTAGCTCCTGATTGAACAGCGGGTTGTCAGCGTTTTCCTCACAAAGCGCACGTGTAGACATTGCACAATTTGTTCGCTTCTAGCCTCCAACTTAGAATATAAAATTGAATTTGCACAATTTTGCAGTTGCCTATAAATAACATATTATAACATTTGTACAGTTGTACGTGAAATTCTGCGAAATTGAATTGTACAGAACAATAATGATCTAGGTATCCCATAGAAATTTTAATTTATATAAAATTCTTGGAAAAGGCTTCCAAAAAAATTAATAAGTATTTATATAAATTGTACTTGCTTTAGTATAGGAACACTGTAAAATCTCAATATTTTATAGAACTTCAAGTGTTTTTTGAGACAAATTAATCGTGTCCTCTGATTGAAGCTCTATGGATTTGTACTTAGTAAAGCTGAATATTTTTACTCACTACTTTACCATCAGATCTTGATGTAAATTTGGGTATTCATGGAAACTCATTAAATGAGCCTAAATATGAACTAAATGTACTCGCCACAGTTTTTTTGGAGGACGTCGAGGTTTAAGAGAGCTGGATCGTTTTCATTACCTGTCTGGGTTATCGAAAAAAGTAATTTCGTCCTTCACTCAAATCTCACAAGTAGAATCTAATAAAATTTGTAACAAGATTTTGCCTTGATGAAGTGTCAAATTAAATCAACGTATTTTTGGATTCAGCGCTAAAAGAAACCTTTATAACTTAGTTAAGTGCATCTGTAGATCAGAAAGTTTTATTACGTTTCTACCGTTGAACTTTCATTGCGAGAAAATTTTATTATTTGACTCAAAAGCTAAATGCAGATGTCTTCGTCAAAGAAAAATATAAATTTTATGTAAAAATATATTTTGGAATGTCAGATCGTTATTCGACAACTTTCAGCATAGGTCAAACTTGTATCAGTTAGGTTTAAACAAGGTCATTCTAGAAAACTGCATTAAACTACATACATACAATACTGATAAGTTAATATGTCCCAGTTTTATGGGTACCTGTAGACATCCTCTAATTAAATACAACTAAAAAAATTACGTTCATAAAACGTATGTAGATAGATTGATTTGTTAATTGATGCCTATTTTTTATCTACAAGTGCCTTGCATATGGCCAAATTAAAAACCAAATACTCATTAATTTAACAATATGTATATAACTTTAAAAATAGGGACGTACCTAAAATTTTAAACGTGATGTCAAAATTCATATAATATAAATTAGTAAGGCAATTGCTGTTTTGTCACTAGGGTAAAAGGCATAAATTCAGAAACAGCCAATCTTCTTCGGAAACCAAGACTAAGAGTCATAAAACATCGATCCATCTTGTGCCTTGTTAGATGTTCTACGTCGCTTGAATATGTTCCCTCTTAACGTAATATTGTGAGCATAGGGTATAACGCCGAACATGTTACATAGTAAGCATAGTTGTGACAAGAGGTAGCTAAATCAACAATTAGGGTCACTTACAGGATACAAGGTATATGCTACACGGAAATAGTTTGTAGAATATGTGTAGAATTATAGTAATATGCAGTTCATGTACATAAATAAAGGTGGGTATTTTTTATGTGAGAAGAGCAGCAAACGAGCATGCAATCCATTTGATGTTAAATAGTCTCAGCCCATAGACATCGACGTACAACCACAAACACGACCGAAATCCTATTTGAGATCGAACGTAGATACATTGCTACTCCTGAGGACTAAGATGCTCGCCTCGCTTAAAAGTGTAGCCGGCAATCGCACCTCCCTAACTGAAACCCAATTAATGCTTTACGGCGGATTATGAGTGCAGGTGGATGAAATCTACGTCTTATTATCGCATCGATTTTAGTTACATAGAAATATAAAATTCTTCAAAGGTATACAAAACAGGTTTACAAGATAGCAGAATCTGTGTTATTTGACCATGGAAGTATCACTGCCACACTCTTAGCTGATGCTACGAATTTGCAATTTGTGGCGCCAGGAGGATTATCGCTGCATATGAGCCAGCAATTACACGTTCTCCGTAATACTTGAATTTCGTCACCCAAGAAATATGTATCGCGGAAGTATGATCTGTCCCCCTCTTGGTCCAATCAAAGAATTATATTTTCGATTCCAAGTTATTGTTGTTTTCTATATGCTTTTGACCGCAGAAATATGGATCTTTAATGTTTTGGTCATTAAAAAACAGAATTTCAAAATGTAATGCTGTTGTTGGTGAACCGTTAACAAAATTAATGAAAGTAACGTACCCACGAAGCAATAAAGTAGATAAAAAGAAACAAATGGCTTAAACAATATAAAACACTATTGCGATAAACAAATAAGTAATTCGAACAGCATCTTCGCAATAGTGAGCGTTTAATTACATAACTAGTTGGCGCTGAGGAAAAGATAGTTTCTAAGTTCGTAAGTTCTACTTAATAGAAAAGTTCCGTCGGTGACTGTAACGGATTGGTTTAGACGTTTGTAATCGATGCTAGCAAGCTTATTAGCTTAATTTTATGCTCCTTAATTAAAACTAGAAGTTTCGTCTGTGGTTGAATTTCGACCAATGCAAGATATTATAACGTTTTACTGGATATTATATGCCTATCGTAGCCGTAGCCTTCGTTTTCTATAAAAACTCCTACTTATGCACATATTCTAATTACATAGAAAATAAAGTAAATAATTCAAACGTAATTATAAAATTTAATTGTATTTTGTGTATATGCGTGTATGTATGTATTTTTCTTTACAGTTGAACTTATTGTCATCCATTGTAGAAAGTAGGTCGATGAATTGTCAGTCGAGCTGTGGAAGAATATATTACTAACACGAAGCACAGTAAATCACTATAATGAAAAAAACATAAAAATGTACATTACAAAAGTACGCTTCTCATTAATACCAAATGTGGTTAATGTTTTCAATTTCTTATTTCTAGAACACAGTTAATTTGATTATACGAGTCCAACAGATGCACAGTGCACGCACTTTGCATTATTCAAGGAAACTGTTGCATTAAATTCTTTTTCAATTACTCTTAAACATGCAAACAATATGCAACAAAGTTTGCTTGGGAGCGCGAGCTTAGAATATATTGTGAGACCCATTACTATTCAAAGAACGTTACGTATTCGAAACGATCGTAAAGACAGCTACGGTGTTTTAAATTACATTTTGAATTTCATTTTATTTTAAAGTAGGAAATAAATTTCATTTTATATGCTCAGAATGAAATTTACTGACCTATTATTTATAGATTTATTACTATCTTTTATTAGCGCTACCACTGTTTACTTTCTCGTTTGAAAAGCGTACTTTTGGGTTTATAAGTTGCAATTGTGGAACGGACTTACGTGAAAAGCGCCCCTGATTCTCGGCCCCGCTTGTCCAACGTAGAGCGTCGACGCCGAATCGAAGACCAATTCAATCGGATTTCGTTTAACAACGACCGTGTCAAATTCATGACAGTTCAGGAATAAAGTGACGTTATCAGTCGTAACTTTCAATGCGAATCGGCTCCATTTCTTCGCGAAAGACGGCACAACAAACGAGGCTATTGTCTGCGATAACGCGTAGATATTCGCGTCGGTGTATAGCAGAGAAATGTTCATTAGGCCTGGCCCAGAAGGTATTAATTGTAATCCAAGTTGGACCACAGTTTCTAAAGGGTTGACTACTGAAAAAAGGAACCCGCCTTCTTTATTAGCGGGACGTACGGTGGCTGTTATTGAGAATTCCGAATACAGTTTCTCGGGCATGAAGAGACGGTACGGTGATTTAATATCAGAGCCCGGTTTGAGCCCGTATGCGGGGAATCCGTCAAGGCCTTCATCGAAATATTGAGTTTTGGGATTGCTAAAAGGTACTCCGATAGCGTGAAGTAGATCGTATTCAGGGATATCTGAAATTGAAAAGGTCATAATTAATATTTTATTATCAATAATTTGTGTACCACAATAACACCATGTATTATCTACTCAACGCAGATAACCTGGGTTCAATTCCTGGTCAAATTAAAAATGATTAATTTCGATGACTGTTTATGTATCTGTAAAACAGGTTTATTCACGTCTTGCAAAATATTAAAGTAATTATAAATTTGGATGACATAATAAAAAAAAATTATGCAAAAAGGTATTGAAAGCGAAAAAAAAATTCCTAAAGAGTTTTATTGTACTGAACTATTACTCGTTTAGTTAAAATCTATAGAAAAGAAATAGTATGAAAGTTAACAAGTAAGTATAACTTAATACAATCTTTTAAGAGCAATCTTTTATTAGCAGCTTTCCTAGTATTAAAGCTAAATTACTTAACTGTAATTTGAAATTTCATAACAAAAATTACGAAACCCATCTGTACCAGGTTAGAACAATAATGGTAAGAATTTCTTACATTTATTAAATTTGTAAAACAAGCTAAGCGGTACAAACATGTACAAACATGTCATGACAAGCTGTCATTACATGTTTGTCCTGTTTGGCTTCAAAATCTTTGGTCCAGGGTCAAAGGTGCTATAAAAAACCAAACAATTAATCCCACGTTTCAATGTATGAAGAAAAGGCTGATTTATGTCTCGTCTAGAGAATTGCAAACGCTGTTCAACGCAGGAGTCCAACCTGCGTTCTTGGCACCATGCCGCATGGTCACGGACTGATTTATAATTGTTTAAAGGAGGCTTTTATTACAATTAATTTTAAGGTATTCAAGCTATCCAATTATGTAAATTAAAATTTTATTTAATTATAGTTATTAGCAAATGCTCCCTATCGGAGTTGCCTTCCGACGATTAACTGGTTATTATTATTTCAAAATGGTGGAAACCGTATCCCTATTTCGGAGGATTATTTTCACGACACAATTCTAACTTCGAACATAAAACTGAATGGGGTCCGAAAAGCGAAAGTACTTTTGGTGCGAATAACGAAATGCTCGGAGTGGGACCAATTTGAGTGCGTCTGTAATCCTTTAAAGTAAGTACGGGAATAGAAAACCATGTCAAATGTACAATGAGGTAAGTGATTGAATGATCGAGAGGACTGATTGATGTACTTCAGTAGTAGCAACGCATAGCCGTAATCACAGCGTAGAAGCCTAACAGTTTGCAAGTAGGTAATTTTATAGCACGTAGGCAATTAGACAGGAATTTTGGAAATTCCACCCTTAACACTTTCCCGCGGTTCTAACACTGCTGTGTTGTACGGACAAATTTATATGGATTACGAGCGAATAAAAGTGTAGTTTTTACTTCGGCGCTACAAGACTGAGGCGGACATTACGTCTGGGTATTCGTAGATGACACACAAATGTTAAAAAATACAATATTTCAGGAATTTGTCGGCGTGTCACTCTAATCAAATAAGCTCCAGTTTAGGGCCGCCTCCCGCAATACTGACCAAATCAAATCAAATCAAATCAAATCAAAATATTTTTATTCAAAGTAGATTCTTTACAGAACTCTTTTTGAACGTCA
>DWON01006840.1:0-13491 GCA_018251015.1 Phocides pigmalion okeechobee
ACGCGGGTAACAACTAGTATAGAATAAGGCTTCGATATTAACACGATATTCATTTCACTGTTGTACTATTAGCAATCTGAAAGACACAAAACCACTTTATCTACTGCATCTGTCTATCCACATATTTGTATAACGAACGTGGCAGGGTAATTGATAAGGGTTTATTACGAACACTTAGTTTTGAGTTAGCAAATCTCTTACATAATAGAACAGTTGTAGAAGGATTTTACAAAAGTTCAATGTATATTAAGACGTTCAACGATCTGTAGACAACGAAGTAAAGTGATAAATATGGTTTTATATTTTTAGAAATTGCCGTAAGATAAATGACATATGGTTTTAAGCTAATACCAATGCGGGATTCATAAATTTTACAATTTAACTGTGTTCCAGGTATTCATGATTGACGATTTGCAATTAAAAATTAAATATCGTCAATCATGTGACAATGGATAATTGTCCATATTACGAATTTCGATATTTTGTAGTTTAGCCGTGACCACGAGCCATGCAATTGGTTTGACCTATTGACAGTTTTTTTTTACTTAGTTTAACTTATCTATATTTATGGTTATTCAGTTTCGATGCATTCCATGTTGCGTTAAGGTTTTTCTAAAAATATCAAAATAACAATAATTTTCACATATTTTACTTTTTTGTTAATGTAATGCTATCCATATTAGATATACAAAATTAAATTTAAAGACTTTAAAGTTTAAAGAGCATTTAATAAATCAATGTTATGTAATTCGTATACATTTCATTTTTATCCGTGATGACATTTAAAGAGTTCTTAAACTTAAGAACCATTTCTTTAACTTCTAACGTATAACTGTTCTAACCGAGTTGACAAACTAAATTATGTCATCAGCGGTCAATGTCAAGAGGCAAAGGCAAACTTTTTACAAAGCCGGTGTTTCAGAAACGAGTACGTAAGCCCAAGTGCAGTATTATTGTAATTGAATGGTACGAGGCACGATACTTTGGGTAATTGGTTTATTTATTTGCAAGTAAATGTTATTGATTACTTGATAAAATCATTAAATTTATCACATCACATTATTATATTAAAGTCGATAAAAAATTCTTCACAGAATCTGAAAATAAAAATCACTATTACAAAATGCTTGCCAAAAGGCCTTTTCAATTTGGTGAAAACTGGGAAGGACTAGATTTTTATTATGGGTCTGGTTTAAGTGGCCATCACGATATTCAGGTTTAATAGCATTCACAGTACAGAAAATTCTAGTATGAGGATGTGAGACTAGAAAGCGTTATAAATCCCTGATTTTAAGTTTATATTTTAGACTTAAGCTATGTTTTATGGGCTTCGGCTATGGTAATCATAATCATCAAAATCATAATCATTTATTTCTTGTTGGATAAGGAAACAAAGATGATATTAAGATAGGTATTGGTTCATATCTTATCCTAACCTTTAAGGGTGTTCAAAGAACATAAGATTAACTATTAAAATGAAATTGAGTTGGCTTGTTTATAAATCAGACTATCATTAAAAATCATTCATTGTATTGCAACTTCCTAATCAAATTTTTTTTTATAGAAGAAGAGTAGCAAACGAGCATGCAAACCACCTGATGTTAAGTAGTCGCAGCCCATTGACATCCACGTACAAATACAAATACGATTAAAATCCTATCTGAGCTCGAACGTAGATGCGTTGCTACTCTTGAGGACTAAGATGGTCGCCACGCTTCGAAGTGCATCTGACAACCGTTCCTGTTCAACCAACACACAAGCAGTGTTTTACGGCGGATTATGAGGGCGGCGGTGGTATCTCCCTGGTCGAACTATAGTTTTCCTACTTTCAACTCATGGTGTAGGTTGTATGGTATACTGTGTAGATATGGTATAAGTTTAGATCTTAAAAGTTATTAGCAACAATTTCCACGAACTCTTGTCCTATCTGGTTAGTCTCATGTGGTCTGTATAATTTAGATCGATGTATAACCCTAGTTTTTTCCGTTACACTAGAGCAAAAAATTCTTTGATTCAGTTTTTGAAGTCCCGATACTGATTTATCAATCAAGTACATTTTTTGTTGCACATCGTTACTTTGACGTTTCTTATAATTTTTTACAACAATACATTGTTACGGCAGCTCAATTTAACTAAGTAGACTGTATTATTAATATTCGACCCATTTTTTCATGTGTGTACAGGTCGATAACCCCTGCTGAAAATATGGACATAATATACTACGGGAAATGAAATTTTTGCTCGGGAAATAGAAACACTAATTGGGAAAATTTGAGGCTAAACTTATATGAATGTGATAGGTATCTAAAATTGAGGTCGAATTATTTCAATACGATAGGTACCTATTCTTAAGTTGAATAAATATGAAATAAATAACAAAGAATCATTTTTAAAGGCCATATACAAACGTTTTTTTTGTCCTGTGTAAATTTTATGGAGTTCTATTTGTATAAAATTTAAATAGGTATAAAAATTAAATTCTTGCAACAAAAACTCCCAGTTATTATATTTTTTTATTTAAAAAAAGTAGCCGAGATAAGTACTAGTTTGTAGCGACTATTTACTGTACTGGCAGTAGCTAAAGTTAATCAGTACTAGTAAATAGAGTACTAAAGTTAAGTAATCTAGTACTAGTCAAGAGAGTACTAAAGTTAAGTAATCTAGTACTAGTCAAGAGAGTACTAAAGTTAAGTAATCTAGTACTAGTCAATAGAGTACTAAAGTTAAGTAGTCGCTACAAGTTATTGAAATCCACATCCGACCACAAGCTGGATCTTATTTGAGATCGTACGTAGGTGCACTGCTACCTTCGAGAACTAAGATTGTTGCCTCGAGTCTAAGTATAGCCGGTAATCGTACCTCCCATGGAAGTTTTACGGTGGATGATGAGGGCTCTGGTACTTTTCCGGTCCAACTTTACCTCTATCGCCTCACATATAATAATAAACGCAAATTAAATTGATTAATAGTTTACATTTTATGCATACTGCTTATTTTTAAACGCGATAATTTTTTAAATAAGAATGAAATCAATTTGATATTATATTAAAGTGTTCATTGACGATTATTTGAATTATTTAGGTACAGGCTTATAAGAGCTTAAAATCAAATAGTCGATTTCATAAAATCTACAATGTATCTGAAAATCCTTTCCGATTGCTGTCGCTCCATCAATTGTTTATCGTAAATTCTAACTAAATACTCAGATAAACACATTGTAACAAAAGATTAGTATTGGTTTGTGACTACGCGTGCTATCTTTGCAATGAAAGATAACCTTAAATTTTGTAGGCCTACCGCATTGATAACGGTGTGATTAGAGTACGTCGTAAAATAATATGCCAACATACCAATAATGTTTATTTTTACCCGGCTATGGCAAAGTGAAGGGTTATGATTTTAGTATATATGTACGTGTGTGAGATTTTTTGAGCAGAGCAGAGCAGGACACCTGATGTTAAATAGTCGCTCCAGACCAAAGATATTGAACATATAGCACACCCTCATAACCCGCCGTAAAGCAGATGTTCTTCATGTATTGTGTTTCGGTTGGGGAGGTCTGGTTGCCGGATGCACATTATTGGAGGCGACCATCTTAGTCCTTAAGAGTAGGAACGCATCCGCGTCCAACCTTAAATAGATCTTCTGTCCTATTTGAGATTGGACGTGGTTGTCCATGGGCTGCAGTGACCACTTAACACCAGGTGACCTGCATGCCTGTTTCTTACTCTTTCGCAATTAAAAAAAAACTATTTCTGTCTTATATCTTACCTGGACTTCTACCAGGTGTAGATCGCAAATGCTACTCCTGAGATCTAAGATGGATCGATCTTCAATCCGTTTTTCATTCCGTGCTTTATCGCACTTTCTTAGCAAGAACATGACCGCTTTACGCCGTTCTTATAAAACAGAATTACGTATAGCGGTGACGCTATTACAGGCAACCTTCAGATTTTTTCCACTTTTTAATATTCCTACAAGTTTTTATATACTTTCACCTATCGCAGTGTCCGTAATCAAATCTTACAAGTGAAATTACAACCACGTTTCAGTATCAGATTAAACTGTAATTTCACTTTTGGTTCCTCTGATAATACGTAATTAACTGAATGCCGCCATTTTAAATCTAATATGACGTTTGTCACAAAATGGCAATTTATCATTTTCACATTAACCCTCATGATAGGGATATCAAATGTAAGGGGTTGACGAGCGAAATACAATATGCATATATATGCAAGTGACGTCAATGTAAATCCAAAATGGCGCGCGTCACAAAATGGCGAATTCTAGTGAGACTGTGTCACATTTTAACAGCAAGAAAGAAAACAGGGTGCGACATGCTTTTTTTTACAAATAACTAGTAAAAGGTTGTTATTAAAATATCCTTTATGTACTCATAAAAAGTGAGTAGGAGTGCTCTTCCCACTGTATATAGAAAAAACCTATTCTCAATAATATATAAGCCCAGACATACTAATTATTGATACATTCATCCATAAACATCGAAAGGCCCAGATTCCGTTTCCGAAATATATTTTCGTGCGCGCTGCGTCTAGGCTCAGCGGGCTGGGGTGGCGCCCCCGGGTGGGAGGTTGGCGCGACGCTTGTGTAACCAAGGCCGCGCCACCCTGCGTAAACGTGCAACGTGGCTTACTTGTTTCAGTAAGGTCCTTCTAACTTAATTGGGCCCTTCTGACTTAATCTGTTTAGTGTTTTCGTGCGTCTCTGTCTGTTCTTGTCTAGTCAGATATGGCTGTGGGTTCGTATTCTTGCTGTGAACCTGATTCAAATTATTATTATTGAATTATTGTTCCTTTAACGATAATGAAAAACATCGTGAACAAATTTGCATGCTTGAGAGTTTTCCATAGGGGTTTCAAAGGTGTGAAGTCTACCATTTCGCACTTGGTTAGCGTGGTGGACTGTGGTGTAATTCTTCTTATTCTAAAGGAAGACTCTTGCCCAGCCGTGGGACAGTATTAGATTGATCTTGTAACAGGTCCAGGTCCACATTTGAAGTTAGTTTTGTTCATAGGCTACAAATATTTTAATTAAGATTGGTGTTGAATATCATAGGGTTCCTACCTTTTATTTCGGGTATTTTATGGAATTTGTAAAAAAAGAATATTATATGAATATTTCAGGGTCTCTAACATTTTTCGGTTAATTATACTGTTATTCAGAATAAGCAATTAAAATTTATATTCATTAATCTTCCAAATGAAATATTTTAATATCTATTAGTTTAATATTTAGTATGAGTTAACTTTGTTAATTATCTTTATTTCCGTGCTCGTAAAGTAGCAGACAAGCGAGCAAGTCAATTGATGCTCTCTGCAGTCCATGGCAGTCAAGCTTAAACAAGACTAAAGACCTTCCTAACGTCGTGCATTGAGGCGTTGCTACGCTGAGGAATGAGATGGTCGCCTCACTTGTAAGTGTAGCCGGAAACTGTACCACTCCAACAGAAATACACGAATTGTTTTCCGAAGGATTATGAGGGCGATGTTAGTACATCTCCGGTCGATTGATTATTCTACCACCTTGCAAGTTACTCAATCTCAAAAAAGGTTGAGATAGCAAGGTCCCACAGAATCGTTTGCTCTTATTTACACGCCGAACTTATAACCTACTCCAAACACTATCAACATCTCGATAAACACTCACTACGTCCCGGTTTTCCGTTTCCGAGATATTATTCCTGTCTCCTTGCGCAGTCTAGGCCCCGGGAGGGTGTCCAAGGACATTCGGGAGGATCCGCGGCGCGACGTTGCGTAACCGAAGCTACGATGCCTTTTGTGCGTGCAACGTCAATCTCTAGCTCTTCTCTACTATTATGTGTAGGTACATTTTAATATGTACCAGGTACTCAAGATTAAAGATTTTTTGATTTTCGATTGTCGATATTTGCATGACTCGTGGTCAGGGCGAAACCACCCCGTGACACATGGGTATAAAGTAAAATGTTTCCGCGTTAATATTAGTCTAAAATCTTAGGCAGCTTAGAAGTTATGAGGGAACAAATGGACAATGCAAATATATAAATTCTTATATACATATTTATATACTGGTCAAAATTAATAACTAATAAATAATAATAATAAATTAATTACCCTGTTTGCTTCGACGAAGTCGGGTAAAAAGTGAAACGTGCGTTTATTTGTCTTTATTTGACGAAAAAATAAACGATTTAACCGAAAGTTGTACCTGTACTTCTGGCCCTTAATAGGCTAAGCAATATAATAATCTATTATTATATTTAAATCCATCAAGTAGCTTGTTTTACTAGACCGATTTGTAGCGGTTCGTAGCTTACTTTTAACTTCGAGATTTCTCCTATTTAAAGCCAAATGTTGAGGAAAATGGGAAATATGGACTTGATAAGTTTATTTTTTTCCATATGCCACCAAAGACTACAAATAGGCTTTTGTTTTCCATTATATACGTACACGATTTTCTGGAAAAATAATTTTTCAGTTTGATTTTTCCTGTATTAAGTTATCTTGATCGAACAGATTTTTAGTAAGTATTTTCAGTTTAAAAAAGTGTAACGAAAAAGTAGAATATGGAGCCTGATATCACCTCAATAGTCAACGTAAAAAGACGCGATGTAACGAGGTATATTGAGATGGTATCGAAAGCCACGAGGTAATCCCGTATGTGATGTCCCTTATGTCAAAATACCAATTTGTCAGTCTATTTTTGAATACATCATTACCTCCATAAGTATTGACGGAAAATCCCTATAATATTGCTTTATGTTAACTACTACACGTTTCTCGATAAATAAGTACTCAAGCCTACGCATCGATATCCAGTTTCCGAAATTATTTTCGGTCCGCTGTGTCTAGGCTCGACGGGTGTGGGTGGCAGGATTGTCCCGGGCAGGCCTTGATCTTAGTTACGACGCTTGCGTGAAGCCGACCTACGAAATACGTGCAATGATGTTTCAGCGCAACGTGCAAACCATTTTGAGCAATTTTCCGATTTGTTTATCAAGAGGCATAATGGAGACAGCCTTTTCGAGTGACTTTAAAAAAGTTGGAAATTCTCAATTCAGTTATTTCTTAGTTTTTTTATGTTATTAAAGTAGCAAACGAGCTTTCTATCTGAAATTAAATAGTATCTGCATCACATGGATCATTCATATCCAACCTCAAACAAGACAAAAGCCCTGCCTAACTTCGTGCTTAGATGCTCCTGTGATGAGATGGTCGCCTTGTTACGTCCATCCTCAAAAATGACTAAAGTCCTGCCTAACGTCGTGCGTAGATGCGATGCTACTTCTGCTAACTTAGATGGTCGCTTTCCAAGTGTAGCCAGCAACCGTATCTCTAACCGAAACAAGAACTTTACGGCGGATTATTAGCGCGGCGGTAGCTCACCAGTCGAAGTATTTATTCTACTTATGCTTAGTATTGAAAAACGCTTAAAACTGTCATCGGCGTTCACCCATCCAACTATTAACCGCACTTGAAGTTGCCTAACTTTTATGTTTATTTACTAAACACGCCGTTACGCGCGTTTCATCGAGTTATAGACAAAATAATATTGTTTTATACAAAAAAGTAATGAAACTGTGTGCACGTGTCGTATACATGCGCTATTTATTGTAGGCACATTGGCGCTAGTAGGTACGTCTTTAAGATTCATGCGAGGGCCAAGGACACGTGAGGAGGACCTTTGAGCCGCGGTGCTTACGTAACCCAAGCCCTCAATAATTCACCTCTGCGATTTCGATGTAATTCATAGATATAGATGATACTATACATATACTCATATATGTAGATGATACTAGTTTATACTGCGACTTCATCTGCATAGTATAGTGAAGTGTACAATCAATCTTACCTTATTTTTGTTACGTAGACTTCCATTTACTGGCGAGGCAACTATTTTAGCCCTCAAAGATAGCAACACCTCACCTCTAATAACACGTGGGTCCTGTTTGAGGATAGATGTGGATTTTTATGTGCGCGTTTGTGGTTTTGTAACGTAAAATAGTCGTCAGCTTTTTGGCGGATAATGTGTTTAATAAAGCTTTGACCTCACGCTTGTCTATTAAATTATTTAGTAAGTAGTTGGAGTTATATACACAATTAAAAAAAATAAATAAATATTATTTTCAAATCGTACAATTTTAGAATCATCAACAACATTTACTACTTCATAATTAGATGGAATTCGATCGATGAATTTTTCGATTTCTCGATTTAATTTTTCTCGTTCGAACTTTAACTGGTTTTAAAGGTGGGAGAACTATAATTCGATCGCGGAGGTACCACCGCCGCCCTCATAATCCGCCGTAATGCATTACTTATCTTTTCGTTGGAGAGGTGCGATTGCCGGTTACACTTTGAAGCGAAGCGATCATCTTAGTCCTTAGGAGCAGCAACGGATCTACGTTCGAGCTCAGATAGCACTTCGGTCGTATTTGTGGTTGTCCGTGGATGTCTATGGACTGCGACTACTTAATGTCAGGTGGTTTGCATGTCGTTGGCTATTCCTCTCACATAAAAAAACTGGATTTCCTAATTTTGTTCACTTCGAGAAATCTCGAAAAACATCGAATATATAATAATAATAGTATATAATATACCTACTAGAACTAGTACTTGTATATAGCTGATGTGGAGTTATCGACTTATCGCATGGTAGGGTTCATACTAAATAAGTTAATAATAAAATATGTAGCGTGTAGTGTTTTCATTGCGTGATGCAGATAAATCTACACGCAGTATGATTAAAATATTTACATATTAATTTAAGTTTTGATCAGAGATTAGGATGTCTTTAGTTTAAAAGACGAAAGAGAAGATCGGCTTAAAGGAGTAACAGTGGAATAAACTGCAATTTCTTATTAATTAGTTTCGCATGCGTTCGTAATAAAATGTGTTTTTTGTAATAAAATGTGTGTGTTTTTTATATATCTATTAATATAGTCAGTGGTAAGTAGGACTGGACTGGACTACTGCCCTTCGACATCTGTCATTAATTTCATATACAATATAAGTCTATCTGAACTCGATCACAAATGCATTGATAGGAAACTATGATTCGTAAACTGTGACTTCATAAGAAACTGTTTTAAATAAAATTGATGACCGATGTCCAAGTGTAACAGTAACCACTTACCATCAGGTGGACTGCTCGTACGACTGTAATCAATTTGGAATAGTTTGTTCGTTTGTAAGATGCTGTTAAAATTAGACCTTATTTTTCCTGAGTTTATACGTGATGTTGACGATTTTCTGAGGCTTAGTTTATTTAAGGAGGCGGGTATTAGGCGATTACGTGCTGTACAGAACTCCAAGATGCTAGCAGCCTATAGTGATAATTTTGAGGTCATTATGTGCTATTGAATTAATCACTTAATATTTGTTGAATACAATACAATTCTTTACTTGTCATTAGATAAGGAACTATCGTATAATATGATTTACATGTACAAATGTACAAGATATAAATATATAATAAGTAACTATTATAAAAAATACTTTATTCAAAATCACGCAACAGATATTGATACGGTTTACACTAATGAATAGAACGATGAATGACGTTCACTTATATATTGTGTCCATAATATGACGTAGTTTTGTAAAATAAGCTGACTTATGTAAGTACGTAAAGCGAGATGGATACGGGTACTGTTAGCTGGAGTGGTACGAGGGGGTGGTGAAAAAACTAACAGACAACCTTGCTAGCTACCTAATCTAAAGTAGTCTGCGATCCATGGATATCCAAATTCAGTTTCAAGCAGAACTGAATCCTTATCTTAGGCCGTACGTAGATGCGTTACTACACCTGAGAACTAAGGTGAAAGACTCTTTTCATGTGAAAAGAGTAACAAACGAATAAGCTACCTAATCTAAAGTAGTTTCTGTAGTCCATGAACATCCAAATACAATCTCAAGAAAGACTGAAGCCTTATCTTAAGTCGAACTTATATGCGTTACTATACTAGAGGACTGAAAATAAGATGATCATCTCGCTTCCGAGTGTAATTAGCAAGCGTTCTTCAAACGAAACACTAGAATTAGAGGCAGTACCTCACCGATCGATATCAACTTCTGTTACCTACTAGAACACTTTACGTTTCCACATGCCGAAATCCGTATAAAAAGTTGCGACATACGGACATACAGACGAGTTGTCTAAGTATGTACGTATTACGGAACAACAATAAGTAATTTAACCTGTGTGGGACAGTTCGGGACATCCGAAACTGGTTTTAGTTTGGGGATATTAGGGATCAGCGGGAATTATTTTATGAAAAGGTTCTAATTCGTGTTTTTTTTTTTGGGAGGTTAGCAAACGAACGCGCGAGACACCTGACATGACATTGCCATTGCAGTCCTTGAACATCCAGTCAGTCTTGTTTGAGGTTAAGTGACGAATCTCAAAAGGTTTTACGTCTTAATCGAAGTCGTTTGTAGCATTTCTACTTTTAAGGACTTAGATAATCGCCTTGCTCGTTAGTGGAGCCGGTGACTACACACCTTCCCACATTTTACCTTCCCTTCATTCCCTTCCCACATTCACAAATACTGCATATTTGTTTTCTTACTACTTCTCGAAAACGAAACACCTTACGAAGCGGTGATTATATTATTATTATTATTGTGAAAGAGTAAGAAACGGCCATGCAGGCCACCTGATGTTTAGTGGTCACTGCAGCCCATGGATAACCACGGGCTGCAGTGACCACTATTTAGCGGGTCAATACGGCCAAAATTTTTGACACCATGCCACTTACACACTTGTAGTTTAAGTCAGGCGTTCAATACAATTTGTAAAGAAGTTGTAAAGAATAATTAATTATATAAAGAAAATATATTTTGCACTCATAAATCTAACAAATACTTTATATTATGTACGGAACGATTTGCACACTAGTTCAAACAGGCACTTGACCGGTTTTTTCGTTGATTTGGGTCAAGGATTGGGTGTTTGACCAAATCGCCGCAAGAGTCCGGTCGCTGCATTATTCCTGGTCACCCCACGCGGAACTGTCTTTTGTTGTGTTTCTTATTATTGTTACTTCAAACATAACTGGTTTTTATCGATATGTTTTTGTATGTAAGTTGTTGTTGGTAGGAATCCAATGTGTCAAGTGTGTGTGTGTGTGTGTGTTATCAAGATGAATTAATAAAGCAAACTCTTGTATAGCATTAAACCATTTACCAGATCATTAGTGGTCAGTGCCGCCCATTCTCTTCCACCAACTGGAGAGCTGGAGGTCTACAGATTAATTAGGATCCATCGCGTATTATATGTTTTCATACCAAATCGCCTACATCAAGTTTGGACGGTTGATAAAAACCGGGAGCGAGATTTTAAACCAAAGTACGAAGTTCGGAAAATTACCTACTAATGGTTACCCATCCTAGCGCCGACTAAATCCGATGTAGCACGTAAAATAAGTAAGCCGTACGATCTGCATTTGGATATTTTTCGGTTGTTACGATTCGGTAGTAATTTTACACATTTGTAATAACAATATCTTAGCGTCCAGTGCTCTTCGCAAATATTTACTACGATACTACAAACAATAATAAGAATTAAATTATTTTAATGATCACGTTAATACAATATTGGCAAGGTTAATGAAGCAGTTATATTCGTAACGACACATTGCGAATATTAGTTAAAAAGCCTTCATTTCGTTGCTTAGTATTTCGAAATATTTAGGCAAGTTTTGTAAAAAATAACCTATTTTTATGTTAGGGTTAAGGATATCTTTAACCCGGGATTTTACGACGTGACGTGTAATCACTCACTCACTCACTCACTCACTATAATTTTAAAATCATATTTATCAAGAATTTATTACAATGTTTCTAGCTACCTCAGATTCTGACGATAATCAGACATTGACACAGAACTTCATATAAAAGAAATTCCATCTGAGGTGGTAATTAAATGCAGTGCTACTTTGGAGGGCTAAGTTAGTCGCGATGCTTTTAAGTCTAGCGCCTGCTTGCTACACTTAGAAGTGAGGCGACTATCTTAGTCTCTTGTCGCACTTCAAACCAAAACACAAGAGTTGGTGAACGACATATTATGAGGCTAGAATTTATCTCCCTGGTCGAAGTATAGTTCTACAAATCTTGATCTCTTGTTCTGGTTTACATGGAGTTGAATCAAGCATTCAATTAAATCAGTTACACTACCTACACATTTACACTTGTGTTACATAAAATTCCATTAAAATACGGCAACGAACACTAAACTCAGAGCCTACACGTTTACTCGTCTGTTACATAAAAATCCAATGAAAAATATGTGATACAATTAATAGACCCAAGAAAGAATTGGTCAACAAAACGAGTCGTCAACACATACGTATTTGGTCTAATTGAAAAAAATTGCTTCAATATGCAAACGGTTGAAAGTTGTCATTCATGAGGCCGTGAGTAATAAGCACGCAACTTTTTATGACTAGCACATATTATATTTTGTACAGAGTAATAAATTACACCATCTTTTTAATTGCCAGCCAAACGAACCGCTGTCCGCACTATGATGAATCATTTACGCGTCCTCTACTCGAATTGTTTTATTTGTGTAAACAAATGCAAGGTAGAATTACATACGTAAATAGGTACGATCAGGTAGGGAAGATACCACCGCCATCTCCAATAATCTTTGAATTTGATGGACAGTTGTGTTTGCTAGGTTATTTATACGGTATAAAGCGACTATTTTAGTCCTGAGGAATACGCGATGACTCGGTCCTGAGGTTGACTTTAGGTGGAACTTCTGTTGTAGGTAAAGTTGGCTGCAGATGTTCATGGATGACAGTGACTACTCACGATCTTACCATTTTTTTTTAAAGTTTCGACTGTAGGGATACCACCGCCGCACTTATAATTCGACGTAAAGCATTACTTGTGTTTTGGTTGGGGAGGTGCGGTTGCCGGCTACACTTTGAAGCGAGGCGGCCATCTTAGTCTTCAGGAGTAGCAACGTATAACGGTCGAGTTCAGATAGTCTATGCTGCGCATACTTAACATCAGGTTGTGCGTGCTCGTTTGCTACTCTTCTCACATAAAAAAAGAAAAATACAATCTACAGTGGCTTTGCCTGATTGCTCGTAACAAATTCACTTATAGAGCAAGACCTGTGGAGGCGGTGGCTACGTCAAATATTTACGTTGAGCGTTGTCACAGTGATGGGTGAACGAGCACCGTTATGTAAGGCAGCTTTCGAGTTGCAATAGAGTGAAAGGCATACTGCACATGGTGTGGGCTTCGCAGGTTAGGATAGTTGATCGTGCGTCGCTATGCGCTTATTGCGTTTCGAAACGCTCGTTGTATCGTATTGGGCGCAGTCGGTCCCACGGATATTTGTGTAAAGTCTTTCTTTGAAACTCATCTTTTACTTTTACCCCGCTAGATAACCCCAGTGTTTTTTTTTATTATGAAAGAGTAAGAAACGGGCATGCAGGCCACCTGATGTTAAGTGGTCACTGCAGCCCATGGA
>DWON01006841.1:0-13491 GCA_018251015.1 Phocides pigmalion okeechobee
TATTTGAGATTGGACGTGGTTGTCCATGAGCTGCAGTGAACACTTAATATCAGGTGGCCTGCATGCCCGTTTCTTACTCTTTCATAATAAAAAAAATGTGAACGAAGTCGCGGGCAAAATCTCGTAGTAAATAAATGAATAGTAACAGACCCACGTACTTCATTACATTAAAAATAAAAGTTCTGTATTTGTTTACGAGTGTTTTCGCTTCAAATCAAGGCCCGACAGGTATTGGCTTTCTCTAAGTAAGACTGAAAGTAGTAATAGATAACTCCTAGAAAATAAAAACTAAGTGTATTCCTAAGACACAGTATCTTAAGATATCAAACCGTATACCAAATAATAAACAATTGATTTTTTTGTTGATTCAAATGATATTTGTAGCCCATATAACCTCATCATCAATATCCGGTCCGTGCTTCGAATCCAGAATACTTACAGTACGATGATCGGTGATACGTTACATTATTACTTACTAAATAATAATAATATACTATTTGGGAATTACCCTGTGCAGGTGCTCGTATAGACAATTGATCATCACGTCTTTTAATGTGATAAAAATATTAATAAACTGTTTCGAATAAATATATATAAATGAATATATGATAATTTATGATTATATAAAGAATAATTACCTTAGAGATTACAACGCGTTTTTTTAGTTCAAATATGAAATAGAGTGCGCACTCGATGTTGGATTAAGATAAAATTTAAATGTAGATTTTTTTTTTTATCAATTTGGTAATTAAATTTTTACATGGTCTTAATTCAATCCGGCGGGTGTGAATGCTATGTTTTTGTAAAATTGTTCTGTGAAGTAATCGCAGTAGCCCATGGACGTATAACTGAAGACTGAAGTCCTATCTGAGCTTGTAGGTCAATGCATTGCTAATCCTGAAGCCGGATATGGTCACCCCTATTTTCAGTGTAGTCAGCAGTCGCATCTCTCAAATTAAAATATTTAAATTTCATATTCAAAATAGGTTCTTTACAAACTCTTTTTGAACGTCAATATGCTATCACCGATTCGTAAGATGTTTTGTTAGAAGAGGCGGCGGAAGAAACTTCACAATATAAATTTTTCTGTCTTTGAAAATGTAATTTACAAATAATAATTTATATTACTGGAGCAAGGGGAAGTGGAGTCGTTTCCATATGTGTTTATAATTTTTATTCCCTCAGAAACTTAACTTAACAGTATTCATTTCGTAAAAATGAAGATTGCTCTCCGTTGCGGTATAAAACAATTCAAAGAAAAAGTATACAAATAAATCAAAGCACCAGACCTTGTAACCCAATAACTCAGCGTTCGTTCAAGATAAAGATGAAGAAACGATAACCGCCACCGGATATCCGGTTACACTTCAATCAAAGATGGCGACGTTACGGCGCAAAGGATGGCAAAACGGATCAAATTTGAAGTGATTGAGTTGTTCTGATCCTGTTATATTTACTAAGGAGTGGAAGAACTCCAGAAAATCTATTGCAATAATGGAAATTACTATTATTTTCCATAGTATTCTGGACTTAGCCATAGTATTATATCTAACACTGTGATTAATGTTAAATACGTTATCAATGCTAAGTGGATCAACATTTACATACATTTTGGACAAATAATATATTAGGCTATACACAGCATTAGTGTCGTTATTACAAGAAAATAGTTTTATTTTATAAGAGTAACAATTGAGCATGCAGGCTACCTGACTTTAAACAGCCCTTAAACTTCCACATTTACTTAAGCTCAAACAGAACTGAAGTCATATCTCACATCTTACCAAATAAGACATCAGATAAAACTTGAGATAAGACGTGAGATACCATGCGTTGCTACTCCTGAATACTCCTGAGACTATAATATTTTGTATTACTACTTGTTAATCCTAAAATAATTGAAAATATTGACAATTGTTTCACATTGTACAGTGCAGCTGACAACAACACATCAACATCAACATCAACACAATACAAATTATAGAATATGAGGTTGTAAATTAAAATTAAAATGTACTTTACCAAGTTATTAAACTTAAAGCAATAATTATTTCTAGAACGACGTTTGATACTCGCGTAGTATAGTTTAAAAAATAACAGTTTGAAAATTAAACTCCAGTAAATAACAATTGTTAAGTAATTTAATAGAAAATGCTGGCAACTTGTCGCGTGACTGCAAATAAAAGCAGTAATGAATTCGATTATCAGATTTCTGACATTGAATTATAACTGCTGGTGTGGATAACGATGTTACTTATTTACGACTTTTATACAGAAGTTATAAGTAATATTTATTAGTTTTATCTATATTTATGGGAAATTGAGAAGTTATTGTTGAATTGGCAATGTAAATCTTCAAGCATGTCCTTTTGAAATTTGAATCTGAGTCATAAGTATAAATGTTAGCTTTCTTTTGAAACTACTGAAAATTAATTGTTAAAACAAATGTTTTCTTCGTATTGAAGTAGTAAACGTATTTGCAGTTTATGATGAGTGATCACTGTCATCTATGAATGCTCGAAGTAGACTTTAAGTCTTGTTGAAGTCGGACATAGATCTTCTGTTACCCCTAAAGCTAAATTGGAACGTTTTATAAAATATACATCTGCTCTACCAGCTCTACACAGCAGAACATAACAGCATTTAAAGGTATTGTTATAAGACAAAATAAATATTTAGAATGAAGTCCAGTATAATAAATAAATTAGTTGACTTATTCACATTCTGAAAACAATGGAAGTAGTAAACTTATATCCTACTGATGATAAGAGTTCGTTGTCGCCTATAGACATCTTTACAGAACAATCAACTCCATGAAGAACAAGAATCCCATGAAGTCTCATGAAGTCGATCACAGGCGCGATGAGGACTGAGCCTCCTGAGGATTTAGATGGTTGACTCATTTGTAAGTGAGCCAGCAACCACATCTTTCTACTGAAACGCAAGTAAGCTTCACAAATTTTTCCGTAATATTCTTAATTAATTTCTTCAAAATATGTTGATCTCAATTGAATTGGAAAGAATCAAAGATCCATAACCAAATAAAAAATGGAATATTTATAAACAAATACAATTGTATAGTTTTAAAAACATAATACAAACTTATTTCATTGTCTTGTCTATGATTAACAGCCTTAATACATTGGCATTCAAAAGTTTCACATAACCACTCCGGCAACTTCAGTCATCTACATTTGGCCTTGACATTATGAGACTTAAAACTCTCCCAGCCCCCACGTTCTGATTACGTGGAAATTTCCAAGAAAGCTTAGTCATTTCACAGCAAGTATAATTCTTAGCAAGCCTAAAATGTTCTGAGAATTATCTAATATTCATAGGTTCTCGAAATTCACATAAAACTTAAAGCAATATCAAACTTAAAAGGTTCTTGAAGTTGTCTGTTTCACTATCTGTATATAAAATATTATTCGATACTAGTATTAATTAATTTCCAGACAATTATTTGGTACTTATTTGTAAATTATAAACTATAAAACATGATTAACTGCTTCTACCACCAACTTCTTTACCAGTACCTCTTATTATATACCATACCACAATAGAACTATAGTTTGCTTACATAATCTGTAGTAAAAAAACTCTTGTGTTTTGGGGTGGCGTAATGACCGGACATTTTTAACAGCGAGGTGACTATCACCTTCAAACTTCAGATAGGATCTGTCCAATTTAAATTTGAACGTGGATGTCCACCGGCCACCTATCATCAAGTGGACTGCATCCTCGTTTGCTACTTTGTTACATAAAAAAGACTAAATTTCGATTTATCCAAAAAATACTGTACGAACTTAATGTAAGAAAACCTTTAGTGTTTATTACAGACTATTTTTCACGTTTATTTTAGAAGGCATAGTAAGTTGACTTCGTGTTACATATGCACATGTATTGCTTGTTTTTGTTAATTTTTTCAACGACTATGACTGGCATACTTCATCGTTACGTCATAACTATTTTTCTTCACAAAGTTACAACATTACTTTCAACTATTTGTTATTTTTCATTAATACATTCATTAACTCTTAACTTGGTCATCATTCGTGGTTACGTCATCATGACTTTTCTTGCTACAGTGTCAAAAGTTAATCATGATATTTTTACTTTTTTATTTAGTTCAAAACTCTTACTTGATTAGGCTTCGTCATTACGTCATTGCTACGCTATCTTCTAGAATGTTAAATCGTTACTTATTTTGTTGTTGTAATGCTTGTTAATTCGCGCAGACTATTGTTATACGCTACTCGTTCCTCTATTTTGGTAAAACACGTGTAATGAGGCAAGCCCAGGATCGTATATCACGTCATCGTAAATTATAAAGTGAAGATATCGTCACATTAAACTTGGCCTACAATATTATCTATTAACCTTTAGTTTAATCAAGCCCTGAGTAGAGGAAAACACATAAAACGGAAGATTTATTTCGTCCCGGCCACAAGCTATAATACCTTTCACAAAATTAGTCATTGTCGGTATCTCGCCAAAAGTGTCAGTAAACCATAATATCACTTCGTAAAAGCTGTCATCGTAAATTTTTGAAATATTATGAAGCTGATGATTTATAAAATTTCTTGGAGGCATTCAATTATCAAATATTTCCGACCTCAACCAGCATTCCTGAAGCTCTCCGAACTCTAAATGACTAGCTATTTTTGTGAATTTGGTATCATTGTAAATAGAAGTCTTTATTTATAATTTTCAAGGCGGTAGAGCTCGCCCGGGGTGGCAATATCGCCACCCTCATTACCCACCGTAAAGCATGTTCTTCATGTATTGTGTTTCGGTTGGGAAGGTGCGGTTGCCGGATACACATTATTGGAGGCGACCATCTTAGTCCACAAGAGTAGAAACGCATTCGCGTCCATCCTTACATAGAACTTCTGTTCTTTTTGAGATTGGTCGTGGTTGTCCATGGGCTGCAGTGACCACTTAACATCAGGTGGCCTGCATACCCGTTTCTTAATGTTTCAATAAAAAAAAAGTCATAATTGTTTAACTGTGACAATAATTATAAACAAAGACTTGTATTTCGTTGTAATAAAGTAGTTATTTATTTTTATCACTAACTACTTTCGGAAACGTAACGTAACGACATGTTTTAAAGTAACATAGGGTTTATGCAACAATTATTGGCATTGACCAATTTAAACCTTTCAACCAAGACTAGTTTTATTATTATCACGGGAATAACCTTTTAAAGGTAACTTGGCGGTGTTACCACTCTGCACCTACGTCACTCCCAACATAAATCTAATAAATCTAAATATTAAAGACCTAAGTTGTTGCCTTGAACCGACAAGAAAAGTGATCCAAACCAATCAAGTGGTTTTCTCATAATGCCTTAACAGACAGACAGACAGACAGAGAAACAAACAAACAAACAAATAAACAATTAATAAATTTTAATTTCATCTGCGTGTCGACAATAATGACTATAAGAATTTTTTTACACAAACGATTTAATATACAACCGTGGGTCACTTAGAGGTTTAATATATGTATAGATAAAGATCATTTTTGCTATCAAGAAACTTGCTACACTATCAGTAGCAGGTTTCTTGGTATCGTAGATTTATCAAGTGTTATTATCGGTGTCAAAACGGATTCGTTCCATTAACGGATTTCAACTTAATTGGGATTGAATTGCCATCTAGAGTGCATTTATCGATAATATATTTTTATCCTCAACAAAATGCACCTTTCGTTTAATATCATTTTCATTGAGGATACTAAGATACCGTTAATTAATTCACTATTTTAATATGATAAATACCTAACTGTTTTATGAATTCATTTGTTCTGAAATGTATTCCCTTTTGTTCCTATAACTTTGTAATCTATCTTTCTTTCATTCTACCTTTAGCAACATCAAATCCTTTAGTGATACAGTAAAATACAAATATTCTATATCATCCCTTATACGCACCAGAATAAAAATTAAAAAATCGAAATCCACCATTTGTGGCGGATGGTACCTCAAAAAAAAAAACGGAATACATGTAATTATATTGTTATCATATGTAAAAGTGTGTCCCAAATTTAAGCTCAACCAATAAATAGAAAAGGCTTACTTTTCAATTACAAGATTTGAAAGACCAAAGTCAAGATTGCTTGACTTGATGATAATATTAGTTTTTAAAGGGAGTCATCCATATAAACTTTTAAATCTAATAGTTTTATCATTTGATGTTAGATGACGAATTGTTTACTGAATTTTGACGTTCAATACTCCTTGTAAAAACTTAACACATAGGCTTTTAGCCCACTTGACGTTAAAGAGCCTTAAAATTTTAAAATCGCAATTTATTTTGTAATAGCTAATTTTAAATCACTAAATGCAATTTTTTAAATTTGTCGTAAAATTTAAATGATATAAATTTATATTATTTCGTTTTAACTTTACCACAAAACGAGGTTATAACACAAAAAGTTTAGACTGTTACTGGAGCATCCAAGATACATTATTTTCAATTTATGCTACAACGAATGAGTACAGTCTGATTTACTTAAACAAATAAACCGTTGAAGTAAGATCAATAATACAGAAAATACGAAACTTAAGACCAAACAGAACATTAATCAATCGGCTGCACTCGATAAAATCAACGGATATATTCAATGCAGAAGCTGAATAACACAAGAGTCGAGTTAAGAATAATTGTTGGCTCCACCTCCCAACTGAGCGAGTAACGCCCATAGGTATATTAATTCTAAACTAGTCCCAGTTGGTACGTTACGTCGCGAATGTTGAAGATGATATTCGAGATTAAAATCTATACATATAATAAAACTGTAGAAGAGTTTAATTCTGTACATGGAATAAAAACTAAAATAAACACCCCTAGGGGTATATATTTTGCACACACACACACACGCACAAACAAGTGCAAATGTTTTGTTTGTCAATATCTCCTTGCCATAGAGTAACTTTATTATCGGGTATGGAGTTTAAAGCTAGCGCCATCTATTGTCAAAGTACAATATAAAATATAAATACTTTAAATTTAAATTGTTGCCTAATGACCATGATTTTTGCACCTGTAACTGAGGTGACACCCAGTTTTATGGTACAAAATATTGTTTATGTCGGATGTTTTGGTGTTATTTCGTTGGTGCAACTGTAACAAATAAATAAATAAATAACACACTGGTGAATTGATAACTCGGTAAGTATTGTATTGTATAGAATGGATATAGCATACAATACATACTATTTCCAAAAATATGTTTTATTATTTTCAAATTTCAAAATAAAAAAAAAATTGTGTCATAATAATTATTTTTTAAATATTGTTTTTTTATAATTTAATATAGTTTAGGTTTATTTTCAAAAGCAAAAATGTGTTGTTTTCAAATTTTGATATCAAAAGTGTAAATAATGTTTTAATTATTAATGAAATTTATTATCTATTTTATATAATTGTGAATACACGTTGAAATCAAGACTTCTACACTCATAGCCCTCAACAAGATTAATTATGTCGTGGATGTTTAATTTCAAATTATGAAATAAAAATACACACGCGCGAACGAAGTTGCGGGCACAGCTAGTATTTCAATGTCATCTAATCTGCGGTCCATAAATTCAAATATAAATCTTTCTAGTAAAAATTTACATATTCTGAATGTATGTATTTGTTATGTTTGCATAACTTCACAATACTTACTCAGAAATGAAAGATTTCATCCTAATACAGGTTTTGTAATACTTATCAGATAACAATTTGGAAAAATTGAAATAAAATTAAATCAAATTTACATTAATCATTGTACATAACATATTTAGTACTATTTTAATATATGCATAATATAGCGGTTTTATTAACAGTATAACTATTTCGAAAATCAAGTGCCGTTGTATATCCATTAAGCTCTAAAATATATATAGTAAACAGTGAAGATGAAAACAATACTGCTTAGCAGCAAATATGTACTATGTATATGGTTAGTTTGTTCTTGGCTCTTCTATTGTTAACAAACTGCTCATGCCGTCCGCGAAAGTTGAACGACTGCTATTTGTTCATAACAGATAAGTTTTCTTTCCTAATTATGAAAAGGAACAAAAAAATTCCCACTAGCGGTCACCCGTCCAATTTTCGACCACGCTCAACATCACTTAATTATGATGACCGTTTACTCCTATTTCCAATAAACGTATATAAATGAATAACTTCATATGAAACTATTCAAAGTTTGTCCTCAATAGTAGTGCCATCACCCCCAAGCGTATTAATTCTAAATTAGTTTCGTACGTATCGATGTCGCGAATGTAGGAAATTGGTTCCATTGCTGAGCAAACTTTTCGCTTCCTCCGACTACCTATCTTAGAAGTAATGTAAGTTTACAGACAGACCTTTCCCAGTTGCTGTCGAGCCAACTCTGTTTTAGTCAATGAATTTTTAAATAGTTTCAATTCAATTTATTGACTTCCTAAAGAGTTCTGTTTGAATCAGTATTGAATAAATAACTTGTCATTCTGTCTTCAATATTAAGTGTTAAGTTTGAAGAGGATTTTAAAGTAGGGTATAGTAAAAATCTTAGGTCTAATCTTAGGTCGTCTTGGATTATTTTGGAGCATTATTTGAAACTATTAACTTAGTGTACGCAATATACTTAACTTAAATATTTACACAATTTTATGATTTTTTGAAGCAAAACTCGGAAGTGTCGATAAGGAAATTTTTCTTAAAAGACATACAGACTAACAAGAAAGTGAAAACACAGGGGTTCTATTTATGCTTTTGAGCTACAGAATCCTATAAAAACCTTAATTATAAAATGTAAATAACAAACGCACATGCAGTGCACCTAATCGTAAGTGGTCACGATCCAGAAATATCTGTGAGCAATTCTATAAGGAACAAGAGTTCAACTTGAAATCGTTTACAAAGGAGTTGCTCTCCTGAGGAATACGGTAGTCACGTCATTTGTAAGTGAACTCGCAACCACACCTTCGTGCCAAAACTAAAAAATGCTTTCAAGCTACAAATGTGGCGGTACTTCCGGTCAAACCGAAAAGATTCTACTACCTTACAAACAATAAAGCCTACATGCAAGCTTCATCGTAAAAATAAAACCATATTTTAAACAATCGATACATTGGGCCGTTCTTGGAATAGTGTCGAAGGTCGGATTTGCGGCAGAAGTTGCAGAAGAAACCAATCGGCGCGTATATGTTCCACTTAGCAGTGATCATGTGCTTGTTTCGTTTTAAATAAAGCCAACCATGAAAATATCAAGACAAATTAATGGGCAAAGGAAATTAAAATGAACAAGTAACATCGTCCTTCATCAAGCAAAAAACAAACAAATACTTTGACGGGGGTAAAACTATTTTTTACAGTTTAATCTATAATGAAAGTTGATCTATGACTGCTGCTCGATTTATTCTCAGGCAACAAAAAGTTAATTAAAGGGTAAAAGAAGTGGACATTGAATGACGAGCCGGCCCGCCCTTCGCGTATCGCAATTTATTTGGTTCGTCTCGTTACTATCCTTTTGCCTGCCTTTGCGTGCCTTTAAACGAAATTGTCCGTGTCATTGTGATTAATCCCGGGAAACAAAAGCAAAGAAAGTGAAGTTATATTGCTTTTGTTTCTCACAGAGGCTTGCTTTAGTTTATAATTCAATCATCACTTTTAACTGAATAGCTTAAGTATTTTTTTAGAATAGCAATTGAAGATGAGTGACGTATAAGTAACATACAATTTAAATTTATGGATATATATAAATTGGCACAGTCATTTTTTATAAAATTTATAACATCTCGTCTGTTTTGAAGTTAGAAATCCTCTCTTAGAAGTTAGAAATCTTTTGCGTGTCTTTTAACAAAACACGTTATTAATCCTGGGATATATCATGTAATATAAAAGCTAAGCAATTAAATGCTTCCATTACGTTTCTTACAGTTGCTTACTTTAGTAGAGGTCCGTAGAGTACCGTATTTAATAAAACTATTTACTAAACTTTATTTTCAAAAAATGGATGCAGCAACCAAGAAAAAATCAACCTGATTTTATTAAATAATTAATTGCAATGTGTCAAAATAACAGTTCCACAGGACAGGTACCAACGCCGCTCTCATTACCCACCTTAAAATCGTTTTTACGTTTCGGTTGGAGAGTTGCGGTTGCCGGCTAGACTTATAAGCAAGACGACCATCAGTATTTCTCAGGAGTAGCAACATGTCTATGTACGACACCTGCGAGGTTGTTCTAGTTGAGATTGAAGATAGTTATCCATGGGATTATTCGAGATAAATAAAATACCTATTTATCTCAAATTCACAAACAGAAAAGAGACACAGTGACGACTCGTTAAAGCAAAAATGTTATTCATTCATTAATGCATTTCGCCCGTTTCATGAGACTAATGAATAGATTATTACTTCGGTTCCATGACTTTTCTTATAATTAGAAGCCATGATAAATATAGACCGGAATTTGCTCGAACTTTCATTACTAATATTACATTTCGAGTAAAATCAATATTGGAACGTTTTCAAGATGATTTTCTTTGAGCTCTAAAACTTATGTAATTATCGTTAAGTAACTTAATTATCATACAAACTTTTGATTGTATTAATTTTCTTTGTTTACAAACGTTTGAGAACAAAACTTGAGTATTTTGTTCTGTTGGGTGATTTTCCTAATTAAAGTTTGTTAGAAAAAAATATATACTGGTACATTCTTGTTGGAAAAACGTTTTAGGGGTCATTCGAGGTACCACCGCCACAACTTTATCTAATGTCAAGCAATGCTTGTTTTTCGATGATAAGGTGTGTTAGCCAACTAATATATAAGGTGATCATCTTAGTCCTAAATAGTAATGCTAAGTCTTAGGACTAAGCGGTAGTATTAAGTCTAAGACTAAATAGTAGTACTAAGTCTAAGGACTAAGTAGTAGTGCTAAGCGTTAGGATTAAGCAGCAGTACTAAGTCTTAGGACTAAGGAGTAGTATTGAGTCTAGGGACTAAAGGATAATACTAATTCGAAAGACTGGGAAGTTGTACTAACTCTAATTACTAAAGAGTATAGTACTAAGCAGTAGTACTAGCTTAAGATTTGTAAGACAATTTCAATTGTAAGACAGTAGTTCAACTCCGTTTAGTAGTAATCAATCACTCATCCCGAGCCTAACATCTTGACTCGTCATACAGCTTAACACATACACGCCCGTTAATGCAAGATTACAATATGTTACCTGTTATGTAGACAGACATATCAACTAATGATCAAATGTTTGGACGAATATTTGAACAAATGTTTACACGGAATCTGTTTATACTTGTCAATGTATCTCATAAAGGTGGCAGAACTATAGTTCGACCGGGGAGGTACCACCGCCGCCCTCTTAATCCTCCGTAAAACATTGCTTATGTTTCGGTTGGAGAGGTGCAGTTGCCAGCTACCCTTTGAAGCGAGGCGATCATCTTCGTACTCAGGAGTAGCAACGTATATACGTTCGAGTTCAGATAGGATTTCGTGTTGTTTTCGTAGTTGTACGTGGATGTCTATGGGCTGCGACTACTTAACTCTGTTACTCTTCTCACATAACAAAAAAAATGTTCTTTATTGCTAAAAGTTGTTTATCTTTGTTTACGTTTTTATCTCTGTTTATTTGTACGTTTATTTATATGTTTACGTTGTTCAACTTTGTACTTGTTTGCTGTAGTTCAAGATGGACGCCCTGGAAATTTTCAGAAAATTATAAATGTTAGCTTCTACACATAAACAAGAACATGGTTAATAATTTTCAGCCACTAAGCTATATTAAAATATTATAATGCTGTAGCTTATAAGGATATACATCTTTTTAATATATAATAAAGTTGAAACTGATCGCTGTCTGTACATAACCACTATATTTAAAAAACATAATGATGTGCCTTTATACACGCAAGAGAACCCAAAACAGTGTTTCTTATTTTGTATGTATGTCTGTATGTTTGGGCACGCTAATCTCAGAAACGGCTTATCTAATTTGAATGCAGTTTCCGGGATTATATTGTAATGGGTTTCACTTATCATTCAGTGTTTTTTCATGAAAATCGGTTAATAAATAAAGAAGTTATATGAATTTAACGCAATGATCACCGATGCAGTCGTTGGCACAGCTAGTTTATAATACTTTCATAAATAACTTCCTTTGTGTTTTTATATTGTTTAGTTATAATGACTATTTTTATATTAAAAGAATACCAAAAGAACTTTCAGGCTACCTGATGTTACTTCTCAATGCACCCCATGGATACACATACAACCTCATAAGTCTACATACCTTTTTTTTCTGGATGGGGAAATCATCAAATGATCCCCTCCGCCCAGGGCTACGACGAAAGGGTATGTCAGACTTTTACTGACTAACACCACGCCCATGTTCCTGCTGTACCATTAGGTGCCGGAGGCCCCCGGACCCCGAATAGACAACTGGACCTACATACCTCATGGATCTACATACATACAACCTCAAACAGGACCGAAAGGGGCTGAAGACTTAAATGACCACAGTGCTAGTAAGAATAGCCAGCAGTCACACCTCTCTGACCGAAAAAAAAACTGCTCCATGGTAGATGATGAGTGTGAAAGTGGTAACTCCCCGATCGAACTATAATTCAACGACCTATTCTGTTATATGCGTCTTCTTTGTATAGCTATCTAGATTGTCCTTACACTACATCTATATACTGGGTAAAGCATTTGGCGATAGACCAAAGTTGGTCATGGAGTATCGTTGGAAGCCAACGGCCTAACTATAACACGGCTATTAACCGTGTAAGTTTAAACTTTCTAGCTAAGAATTCAAATGTTTGTACGCACTAGGATAAAGAAACGACGCTTTACTTTAACAGCTTATAGATGCCGTAGACCAGTAGAAAATTTATAAGACGATGATCTACTAGACACCATTTGTTCAGTCGTGCAATAATAAGACGATATTACTTATATGTTATACTAATTTTAATAGCTTTATAGCAAAGATTGGATCATACTAACTTTGTTTATGTGACAAGTAGAATCATCTAATTATTGCAAGTGTAATCAAGTTGTCTCGAAATTCCATGCTCGGAATGCTGCCACGCCATCTTTTAGGAAACAGCGAGAACTTATTCAAGGCCCTAATAGATTTTCGTGTTATAAAATTGTAATCAAAATTACATATTATTACAATTGATCTTTTTTTTCCGACACACATTTGTAACCAAGAACATACAATAGTTCCACGTAGGGTGGATAACGAATGTGTTATTTACAAAATAAGTGCTTCATGAAGTATTTTTGCATCATTACAAAACGTGTAATCTATACTTAAAGGTGGTAGAGCCGTTAGAGCTTTCCCGGGGCGGTACCACCGCCACCCTCACAATCCGCTGTAAAACAACATGTTATTCATGTATTGTATATCGGTTGGGGAGGTGTGGTTGCCGGATACACATTATTGGGGGCGACCATCTTAGTCCTCAAGAGTAGGAACGCATC
>DWON01006842.1:0-13490 GCA_018251015.1 Phocides pigmalion okeechobee
TGAAGAACATGTTGCTTTACGGCGGGTTATGAGGGTGGCGGTGGTACCGCCCCGGGCGAGCTCTAATGGCTCTACCAACTTGTTAAACTATTGAGCAGGTAAATACTATTAGGACCCGGCCCAGTCGCACTGTTGCATTTACGACATACCATTACAATTTTTTGCAAGCCTGCTTTTCTTCACTATAATATGCATGTATAACATATATAAATAACACATATTACATTTCTCTTAAATCACTGTGTCAATTAATGAAAATCACATGAAAAACCGTTGCGTAGTTTAAAAGATCTAAGTGTACAGACGGCGGCAAGCGACTTTGTTTTATACCATGTGGAGGTGGTCGAGCTGTCCAAGGCATTTATTAAGAATGTCGCAACGTCATAGCAGTTCGACTGAAATATTATGACGGGGAATATTCCATGGAAATAATCTGTATCTAAATATGGACATACGGAAAAAATAGTTTAGTATGAGCCTTGTTTTCATCCGTATTGCTTATTACATGCATGTAAACTACGATTTTTACGACTATTTTCTACGAATTTGCAATCCAACCGCGTCCGTTTTGAGACGAAAATCGATCGTACAAGACTACTACTGAAATATTGGCAGTTAAAAAGCGTTAATCGTGAGTAACCGTGATTGCCCGGTACATAGTAAAAAGTATAAATTCCGTGATGATATTAATACTACTGAAGTCGATCACAGTTGGGGTGATTAGAGTATCATCGATCCTGATTGAAGTCTCAAGAGTAAGGATTAAGATGGATCGTCGCCAAAAGAGAATCTTTCTTACTCTTTAACCCAGTAGACATAAGCACTGTCTACTGGGTTAAAGAGTAACAAAGAAGAAAAGAAGTTAGGTAGAAATTGATCAAATAATTGTGTAAGCATTAATATAATTTACGTCACAGTTGTCATCATTTTGTAAACAGAAACGTCTATAGCGATTGTACTGTTACGGAATATTGAACAGGTACGTAGTACGTTAACTCAATGTTACTGTAATTAATATCTAATAGTATTTTAGTGTAATATTTGATGTAACATAGTAATTAGAACATATTATCTTATTACATAAGAAAATTTTATAGTGATTACGTGTTTGTTCCGCTTGGCTTTGAAACCTTTGGTTCGAGGGTCCGAGCGCCAAAATTTTCCAACAACTGTTCCCATGAGGTTCAAAGTGAGGTGCAAGTATAAATTGCATAGAGATAAGAATTCGAGTTGCTATTTTTAAGAACTTAAGTAACTGGTACTTAAGTCATGTCACACCGTCACTATGAGCCATGCAACTGGTTGGAAATATCGGTGTTTAAAATCGTTAATCGTGAGTAACCCTTACATTAAAATGTATAAATTTCGCGCTGATATTAGTTTAAATTCATAAATAACTTCACAGTTTAATATCTCGAAGCAAAACACGAGTGTTTGTTCAGATATAAGCAGTTAAAACATGACCTAACATACCGTCCGGTACTAGAAGTATCTACTTATATACAAAATGACGTAAAGCGTATTACGCTTACGGGGTTGTTATTGCATTCATCATTTCAATTAAACTTTGTACATAATTACTAGAAATAACTGGATACAACGAACAAATATTTATTTATCTATAATAATATTATCGAGATGAGTTCACATTACCAGGACTACAGAAACGTACAACGATTAACTGCAAGGCTATGAGAATTCAACGCTCACTAAAGACCATCATAGTCTCAATATTTCGTTGTAAGAAAAATTGAGAATTAATAATATAACATATAATACACACATGTTAATCAATTATTTTAGAAATAATAATGGACATATTAGGAACTCGTCTGTTCGTAACCAATTACAAACGCTTTTTGATTTATTTTAATAAATAAATCTAGTATTTATTTTCGGGTTTTCTCAAGTAATAAAACAGATTCAAAAACCCACCGTAAAGCAACATGCTCTTCATGTATTGGGGAGGTGTGATTGCCAAATACACATTATTGGATGCAACCATCTTAGTCCTCAAGAGTAGGAACGCATCGACGTCAAATAGAACTTCTGTTCTATTTGAGATTGAACGTGGTTGTCCATGGGCTGCAGTGACCACTTTACATGGGGTGGCCTGCATGGCCGTTTCTTACTCTTTCATAATAAAAAAAAGATTAGAGAAATTACGAAAACAAGTAATTTTATCTGCTTGATCTGTAATGTTTTGAAAAATATCTCATATAGTAATATTATCTGTAACGCACTCAAGTTGACGTCACTCTATAGCATCATGACGTCATTATTTACACAATAATTAAGTACGCACAAGTGGAGTTACAGCAATAGGGCATTATATGAATCCATCAAGATTATCTATAGGGAATACAATAAGCTTTTGGAGTGGACGGCCTGGAGTTGTACCAATTTCCGGTTGAGTTGTAAGTAATAAATTTTTATAGTTCTATAGAAAAAATTGTTTCAAAGTGGGAGGACTATAGTTCGACCAGGGAGGTACCACCGCCGCACTCATAATCAGCCGTAAAGCATTACTTGTGTTTCGGGTGGAGAGGTGCGGTTGCCAGCTACACTTTGAAGCGAGTCGATCATTTTAGTACTCAGGAGTAGGAACGTATTTATGTTAGAGTTCACATGGGATTTCAGTCGTGTTTGTGGTTCTACGTGGATATCTATGGGTTGCGAATATTTAACATCAGGTGGTTTTCATGCCCGTTTGCTACTCTTCTCACATAAAAAAGTCCATAAGGCAGATTAAAATTTCGTTAACCAATTTTTCCTGAGAGGCTCGTAAAAAGTTTTAGACAGGTGTCATAACCTGTTAGGAACCTGTGAGAAACCTGTTAGGAAACCTAACGAATATTAGCGGTCTGGTGGGTAAAAGGAGCATACAGGCCATCTAATGTTTAAGTCTCTACAGCCTAAGGACCTCCACGTTCAACATCAAACAGGACTAAAGTCCTTGATGTCATGCATAAATACCTCTAGGACCTCGATTCCGTTGGCGGTAGTCCACGTCGTCCATATGTAAAGCCCCTTTAACAACCAAGACAAGAGTTTGCGACTATACAAGAGATGTACTACTACTCTAGTCATGTGTAAAATTTCTTTGTAAATATAGATTCTATCCAATACCAGATGCAACCGATTAATTCCGTTCAACATAGAGGTTACCGATCGTCCACGCGCGCTCATCCCCCAATACTAACATGTCCGTGTGCAATTCGATAAGGCAATAGGTATATCTTATGTAATTCATACGTTAATTAATATGCAACATTGTTAGTATCAATGAAAGCGGTGAACCGTGCTGAAAGTGCAGATTAATCAGTATCTTACGTAAGCATCTGGTATATTTCCTAAAAAATATATCTATCTTGAGAAATGCTTATATAAATTCCTAGAAATACATGAATTAATTAAGCCCGATATAACGAAAACAATTCTTAAATAAAATAAAACAAAAATAAGTTCTTCAAACAAATCGCATCCCTTATTTTAACAATGAAAACATTTTTTTATATTTTTGTTTTTTTTTTTTTTGTCTATAGGTACCTATACTCTCCATAGATACAGTTACGGAAAGCAATTCATTTTATTCATACAAAAACTTTTTTGCAACTTTTTTGCTTTGTTTAATAAAATATCGCAGACAATGCGTATCATGTATGATTTTACAAGTAAACTATTTTTTTACTATCTCGAACAATGTTACCACAATAACATACCTTCATTCATCATCATTCACGTAGGTATTTATAAATTTTAATTTGACTGTAATATATTTATAACAATTGTGAAATTGCATGTCTTGTAGGTAGAATAAGAGTATCCATAAATTATAATAAGATCAATACGTAAAACCTTATTTAAGCAAACAGTATTCTATATTCGAGAGTGTTAGGTATATACAGTTTTTTTTGAGGGCGGTTGAAAATCCAACGCAGCGTTTTTTATTTTTTTTTAATTTGTTTTAAACAAAAAAGTACCTTTAGCATTAATGAACATTCTGCCAAACTAGTACAGGTTATCGGCAGATTAACCGTAGCAAATACTCAAAAACTAAAAAACAAAATGCGTGGCTTAGTTTTATATTTTTTAAATTCGTACACGGGTACAAACCTAAATTCAGTTATCTGAATTACGTTTTAGTAGTTCGTAGCAATACTTTTCGGCGGCTTTTGAGTAGACGCTATCGGTAGTATTTGTAAACCAACTTATCAAGAGATAATATTTGAGGTAATGTTGTGGTAATTACGTTGTGATTATCTTTTGTAGTATTATAATTACGTTAGTTGGAAGATCTACAGGTTGGACTTCTGATCTATATAGAGTAGACTTTATGGGGTCATAAGCGACAGCTGGTATTCGATGGGATGCACGTCCGACCGCTACTTATGTAGTATGTTATAAGTAATATGAAGGCAGTTTATTTTTACTATTACAGTCTGTATTAAAAATTTGCCCATTTTGCTTAAATTGAATGAAAATATTTATAGATCTCCAATAAGTCTCTGTCTAAATAGTTTATGTGTCTCAGTAAAATACAGAGGCCAAGGTTAGATAGATTTTCATAAGTTTTCTGCATCAATCTAGACACGTTCCGTTATCAGATTAATTCCATCCCTTTTATAGTAGAAACTTAAAAGTATAATATGATAACATAAACAACATTGGTGTACTTTTATTAGATGACCCCTATTATTGTCACTTATATATATTTAAGTTGTTAATTGTATTTTTCTGCAAAAATTGTAGGTTTTTCTCATATATAGAACAAACATATAGTAATACATTATATTGATACTTACATTACCATTTGATTTTATATAGAGTGCTTTTAATTGTTTTTACTTATTTAAATAGGATATCTACGACCATTTAAACTGAAGCATTGCTACTAGGATGTAGGCTCTGAACGCCTCTGAAGTCCAATGAGTATTCTATCATTGTCACTTGACATTGAGTGACAAACACTGACAGCTGGCATTTGTGATAAAAAATCTATTTGCTTGCTTTGCTTGTGTATATCGATCGTAAACAAAACTTGGTAGTGTCTGTTTATTTTATAAATTATTAGCATATATTGCTTATCATATTAATGACAATGTGTGACCGATAAAACATGAATGCCAACGATCCTAGGAGACCACTTTTAGGTAAGCATTTTATGGATTATTATTAGAATATTAGAAATATACAAATACCTTTTACGTTGTTCAACTAAAAACAAGAATTTCAAGTGAATTTGTTTGTTTATTGCAGTGTATCTGGGCTACCGGATTTAGTCCGCGACTATTACGAAACTACTGTACTTTTTTTTGCACAAATTGCTTTTGTCTTAATGGGTATTATGTCTGTTTTATTTTCTTTTTTAATTTTCGTAGTACTTTAGTAGTAGTGGATTTCTTTTTTTTTTTATTTTGCATGCTGATTTCTGTTTTAATAATCTCATTGCAAAAGGGGTGTTATAATCTATTTCATGAACCCCAGAAACAAAAAGGGCCATTATAACTTAAATACCTATATCTGTATGTTTGTATTGTATGTTTGGATGTGGCATTATTGTTCTCAAGCAGGTGGATCTATTTGAATGCAATTTTTATTTGTTAAAAGGTTTTATTGTTGCTGGTCTTTAATTATGCTTAGCTGTTTTAAAAATATCAGCTGATTACCAAGACAATGTTTTTGTGTTGTGTTGATATTTTCAGTTTGATATATATATGAGCAATATACAACTTATACTTAATTAAGACCTATTTATAATATATATTTTCCCCTTTATACATTTTAAAACTTAATTCAAATTTTATAACTAATGTGATTTCAGTTATATGTTATTTCTGGGATAGTCTGACTAGTTTTGAATTAATATACTCAGGAGTAGCAACATGTGGGTGTGAGTGCATGAGATCTTTTTGTTAATAGAAAATCTGGTAACTGCAAAAATTTAAGCACACATAAGGGATATCACAGATCACAGCAGCGCATCTGCAATAAATCATACTGACACATGTTTACAGGTGGTTGCTATTGTTTGTTAGTCCACTATTTGTTCTACAATTTAAATATTGCCTGAAGAAAATAAATTGCAATGTTGTATTAATTCTGTAAATATCCATTGTTAATAATATAAGACAGGAGTAAGTTTGCAATATCTTTTTCATTCATTAAATCTACGAAAGGAAAGTGCAGTTCATACTAGAGAATAGAAACAGATACTTTGTGGGAGTCAATTGGGGAAGCTGTGTGACCTGAGAGGCAACAACGCCTCCTTCATAAACCATCATGTCTTATGGCGGTTTATGAAGGACACATTGTCTTTTGTTTGTTTGAAGAAGTGTGGTTGCTGGCTACAATTAGTAGGGACTGACTAGCTCCATCTTCCAGAATGGCAACATATCTCCTACAACCTTAGATAGAATTTCAGTCCCGTTCGAGGTTGTATGTAAATGTTGAGCTGCACCATTAAACGTTATGCGACCCATGCGTCTGTACATTACTTTTCTCTAAATATTATAAAACCGAGTCCCCTGTCGCGTCTGTTTGTCTGTTCATGATAACCTCAAAAATTACTGGACAGATTTTCTCTCAATTTTCAAAAATAGACAGAGTGATGAGAGGAAGGTTTTAGAATATAATAAGTTATTGAGTCTTCTTTGTAAATTGAGTAAGAAACTAAATATTTAAATTCAAAATAGTGAACAGTCATCGTTCGAAATAGATGTTTCTAATTGTTAGTTTTTGCACCTAGGTAATGACTGGATGCATGTATAAAAGAAAATAAGATAAGTAGATACAAACAGTATTACCCGAGCAAAGCTTGTCAAATCATAAATATTTTTGATAATTTGACAATTTTTTTTATTCAAATATGTGTAAAGCTAACTTTGAAATCTTTTACTTTAGTTTGCTGATTCCAACGAAATAATATCAAATTTTATCTACCTACTGAAGGTGGCAAAGCTAAGTAGATAAGCCTTAAATAAATTCTTTGCAAAGTACTTTTTAATTTGCCCAGTTTTTTAGAATACCGTACTAAAAATGGCTGATATCACAGCCATTATAATTTTGTTGTGTACGTTTGTCACAGCTACCGACCTATGTTAGTCAGTGACGATGTATCCAGTATTTCTAATGATGGTTGTGACAAATGTTTCATACTCATTAGGGATGGGATATGATTATATCTATCAAGTAATTATTTTATTATTATTAATTGTAATTACGAAAAAAATATTTGGTATATCTATGGAAGTAGTAGGATTTACCCGTCAGCGACTACAAAAAAAAACTTTATTGAAATTTTAAAGATATAGGTGGTAATGAGAAAGATTTATTATGTGCAATAATGTCTCTTCCCAAAATAAAACATGGGGTCTCCATGTTTCCTAATTACAGAGGGATCCAAACCCGAAGGCTTATATTTAACTTATCGATTTATTCATTTATTATGTTATTGGCTCTTAAAAAGTGTTATATGGTTTATGAATTTCTTTTGTACTTTATTCAATTGAGGAAATAATGAAAATATTTGAAAATTACCTATACATAATACTATAAGTCTTGCTCTTCAGAGTGGTGGTTCTACATCTATTAACATACTGCAATATTAACAATAAAAATTCATACAATGGAAAATTCAACGTTAGGTGTCTGCGGCCGTCATTCTCTTATTTTATCTCTATATCAACATAATAATAATTTTCTTAACGTCAATTTTAAACGTCATTTTTGGGTACAAACTCAACTTTCCTCACGTGACAACGAAACATTCTTAAGCAGTTATTAAATGAGGTCAGTTAACAAAACAAAAATTAAAGTAACAATAAGTTTGATAATCGACATTCCATATTGCGACATAAAAAAAAAGATGAAGGTGATTTGATGAACCAGAATGCTGAAATTTTGTAATTTGAGTCAATGTATTGTATAACTTAGGGATATTAAGGATATTTTCGGAAAATAAAATAGAAGATGTTATGATTTATCAATTCATTTTATAGATTTTCTTTAAATATCCTGTTTTAGTGTTTAAGTGTCCTCGGTCCTACATTATTCTTAATCTACATCAATGACCTTACCACCTTTGAAGTTGATGGAGGACAATTCTTTTCTTATGCTGATGATACGGCTATAGTTTTTTCAGGCACTTCCTGGGATTCAGTGTTCAGTACTGCTGAAACTAGAGTATATACAATATCTTCCTGGTTAAAATTTAATTGTCTAACGCTTAATATTTCTAAGACCAATTATATCTGTTTTAGTATCAGCAAACGGACTGAACCAAAAAATAACATAAACTTACAATAAACCAATGTGATCAGAAAGATCTATCACCTTAACGTATATTTGATTTATCCTGTTAGCGATATGGAAGAGCGGTGCCTCCTGACACAGGCATATAATATGCTTACTAGGACGGCACCTATCACTGCTTAGAATAAATAAATATATGTAGAAATGTAGAGGATTATTTGTGTTATTTTGTAAAATCTAGTGATAATTTCTGAAATAAAAAAAAATATTTTTTCAATATACATATAGGGTAAAAATAGTTTTGACCTATTGAAATGTATTTGTAATATCGACCTCTGTGCGACCAAAGCCGCGTGCTACTAGACTATAATTTTATCAACAAAGAAACCTTCAATAGCGCGTGGCACCCACACTTATCGGCTTTTTTATCAGTGCTATTTAGTTTTAGTAAGCTTTTCTGTTCAACGCCAATCATAAAAGTTTATTACCTATATTTAACAGGATTTTCCATCGGGCACACGGCCACGATTCTTGCATTTGACTTTTTTGAGGATCAATTTTTAAAAGGCTATTTACAAACAGATAAAAAAGGTATATTCCCAATTTCAAAAACACGAATTTTGTAAACTGCAGAACGAGCGTAAAATCAAAATAAGCATTTGACAGCAAAAACTATCCTGGGTGTATTTTGAATCTGTTCGTTTTTTTATGTGTCGTACAACATCGTATATTAATTCTACAATATTGAATACTTTTGTTTTGTAATATAGGCTGTAGGCGTGTTACAACTTATATACAATACAACTTTAAGACGGATCCAACGATAACTTGTTTGTCAAATTCCATGTTGTTATTTTTGAATTATGAGAGAACCTATGAACATACTCACAAAGCCTGTTAAAACTCTAATTCTCCTTTTGCTTTTCAAAAGTACATGGGAACTATCTGTGTTATGTCAGTTATAAATGGTACTTTATGGAAAGCCATTTTTTGGTCAAGATGTGGAGATTGTACTGGATTCCTTTTTATCTGCTTAAATGGGATCCATTTTCATGGATTCTAATTGGCGTATCATGTATCTTTAATTGTGACAAGCAATTTTGACAACAATTTTGACAAGCCTTTGTTCGACATCTATCTCTAGGGAAATTATGGGAATCATTTTTCTAGATTCGTCGGAATTTAATTGGCAGAATTCCTTAAATCTAATTTTGATACGATATTAATCTCCACATTTGTTCCGTGTTCTGCCAGTATTTCTCCAACTGTACACAATACGCATCCTCGACTGAGATTATAGCTCTTAAATGGGATTATATGTTTTAAGTTAAATCCCTTCTCTTATCTGAATTACTTTGTGTATCTATCATAAGATAACATTTTGCGTGACTTGCTTTTTTAACCATTTTATTTATGTATTCTTTGTAGTTAGTTAATCAGGTCTGATTAACGTCTATGTTTTTATGACAGAAGAGTAGCAAACGAGCATCCAAATCACCTGATCGTAAGAGGTCGCAGCCTATAGACATCCATGTACAATCATAAATATGACTGAAGACTAAGATGGTTGCCTCGCTTCAAAGTGTATGTTTCAGGATAGTGTGCGAAATCAGAATTATTTTTGGAATATCTAGTGGATAAGAAAATGGACCATTGAGATGTTTATGGGGGGAATGGCTTCACACAAGTCACATACAAGGCGACTATGAGACTATAATACTATGACACATAGGAGTGGAAATATCTTTGAATGACTTCAGATAGATCTTTAGTCTCGTTTCATTTTGAATGTGAATGTCAGTGGGCTGCAGCGATCATTTAACATCAAGTAGTCTGCATGTTGTTATGTTACGAAATCTTGTATCCGCAAATGAAGTAATATATATTTGGAAAGATCTCACGGGAACTGCTGTGTTCAGCGTGTCCCGACCATCGTGGGGACTATTACTAGCTTATCTGATTAATATGATTGGCTTTACTAGTCCGCGCCGTCCACTAAACAGCAGGGTTGGCATGTTTTTCGATGGTGTCCCGTTACATCGCTGTATTTAATAGATATTGTGACGTGAATAGACGATGTTGTCGGGTAATATCCGGGGTGTATTGGGAACTCTTGAGAAGAAACCTGAGAAAAGAGGAAAGCCTCCAAGACTGAATATTTCCTAACATTTACCCATCCTACGAGAGCCGAGAGTACCGTAGGGTTAGAGTAGATATGTTTAAGAAGTTCTTGATTTCGTTCATGGCTAGTAAAAATATGCATATCACATATTTATTATAGTGGCAAAAATTTTTGAGCAGAGATAAACAAAGTAAAATCGTGTGCCATTTTTTTAGTTGATATTTAATGGCCATTAATAGCGTAATTAAAATTGATATGATTCAAGTGGTTAAAAACCAGCCGCTCTTTATGTGCACAACAAACCTCACGACACAATTATATTGAGCAACATTAGTGACTTAGTGTAAGTGTACTAACCAACGAGACCAATATAACTCAAAGTGTATTGGTCATCAATCTAGACATTAACGAGTTGTTTGCGAGTAAGGTTCCGATCTGCCTTAGGTCGGAATAAATTCAAATATTTTATTTCTTTTTACGTTATAACATACCCTTAATTAATGGATACAATGTTAAATCAATAAATCCACTTTAGGCGCTTCTTGGCGAATGTTGGCTGGAAGAAAAAAGCCGGTTGAAAAAACTTTCGGCACTCTTCTTAAATCAGTTATTGATAAATACACATTCAACAGTATAAGATGGTAAGCATACGAGACAGCTAATCGTGCTTGTCAGAACCTTTCTACTGTCATCTGAACACAATTTCGAGTAAATGAAACTACTACATGGGAAATAGAAATAGCACGGTAAGGTGACTACCTGAGCCTTCACTCACAGGCTTTCGCATCGTTTAAATGCTCCTTAATGTTATATGCTTTCGACTGAGTAGACCCCTGAAAATTGATGGGCCGCGTAAATTATGACACAGCTTTATATTGATACTAGCTGCTGCCTGCGACTTTTAGTTGGGTTTTTCTTAATACACCAAAATATTCTCATGTACTCAGACCCATATTATTTAAATTGACATTACTTTTTATTTATAGACATATTGAAATGAAATTAACATGAAATGATAAGTGGAGACTGGACAAGATGGAGTCACGTCAGGTAGGAAAGGCCTTTGTTTATAAGTTTTTCTCCAAAAGAAGGAGGGATTGATGCTTTTGTTAAGATTACTAGTAGGTACGATTCAGTGAGATGTTCGTCTTAATTCGTTTGCTGACGTCAGAGTCGGTCTTATGTAAGAGTTTTTTAGAGCGAAAACAATTATTTCAAGAGAGTGTATGTATTAAGTATTATTTTACAAATAAGAAGAATTATATAGAAGAAGCTAGATTGGGCGAAAGCGTATTTGCGGGTATTTGACAGGTTAGTTTGATGTAGAAATAGATAATATGTTACGAATAGAAAACTATAAACAATATATTTTATAAACTTCTTACTTTTACTGATATTCTTTGTCAGTGGGTGTCATAAAGTCGTGTAGTGCGTGAGGTATTTTAAATTATATAATTTATCTCACTTTTCATACCGGTTTTGATTGCTGCTCAAGGCTTCTGTCGTATTGCTTCAGAGTAACTACTATATATTGGAAGTTTCATGTACATACGTACATTTATTTTTAATGATTTAACGTCTATGACGATACTTTATTCATTTGTTTAGATTGCTTCATTTGTATATCACTTAGAATAAGTAGTAAAGTGTCACAGATCTCTATAATAGTGTAAAGCAGTACAGATAAATAATAAAATAAAACAAAAAAGTAAAAAGTAATAATAAAAAAAATGAAAATGTATTAAGCCAGTTATAGACCCACGCTTTAGTTTTTTTTATATATGAGAAGAGTAGGAAACGGGCATGCAAGCCACCTAATGTTAAGTAGTCACTGCAGCCCATGGACAGCTACGTCCAATCTTAAATAATACAGAAGTTCTATTTGAGGATGGACGCGGATGCGTTCCTACTCTTGAGGACTAAGTTGACGCCACAAATAATGTGTATCCGGCAACCACATCTTCCCAACCGAAACACAATACATGAAGAACACGTTGCTTCACGGGGGTCATGAGGGTGGCGGTGGTGCCGCCCCGGGCGATCTCTAACGGCTCTACCACCTTTAGTGTTACACTCATGGGTATAGTTGCAGCTTTAATTTGTTACAAATGTCCAAATGTTGATTAACTAGTTGTTCCCAGAACTTCACGCAAATAAAATAACACTGACTGAAACACGGAAAAATTCTACACACTTATCTTTGTAATAAAAATTACAAAAATACGGGAGTATACAAGACATGGATACAAAAAGAATCCGTGTTTTTTTCAGTCGCTTATGCTAAAGTGGGGGAAAAAACAGGTCCAGAATCTTATACGTGAGAAAATCCGTCATTGATATGCGAGAGGTGAGCGAGTGGTACTGATACCACCAAGTAATGGGGGCGAGTTAGTGGTCCAGTCTTATCCCGACTTATACCGGACTGCTGTCGACGGTGTTATTCTGTGTGCTTTATGTCGGGATCACGGATGCGCTATAGCATTCTTCCGCAGAAGGACCTGGACCGCAAGCTCTTTTCCCTATACGCCCATGGTTCTCGTATTCAAGAAAGCGGATCATTTACCCAGCTAGGTATCCCTATATCGATACTTAATTTGCTAAATACTCCTATTTTAATCGTAAAGTTATATTAATTACAAGTAGGCACATATAAACTTGAGATTATGTCGTAACTGTTATTGTTTCAATTATCAAGTTATCATTTTTTTTTGCTATCATTGATTTCTCTGTAACTCGGTCGGAATTTTGTGTACATTCAACAAAATGTGACACGAGTGACCTGTATATCTAACTAGCTCTTGCCCTTGCTTTGTTCACGCAGAATTTGATAAAATTATATAACACATTTATACATATCCCGACCCTTATTTTATTATATTAAGGATGGAATTCTAAAAAATATTTTCTTAGTGTTCGTTTACAATATATAAAGTAAAGATAATGTTTGCCAAATTTTAGGATTCTATTCTCAGAGGTTTCAGCCGTGCCGTCTTTGGGCCTCTTAGTCACCTTAATTTTTTATATAGATCCACGCCGGCTTCGTACAGTTGCATTTGCGACATCATATTACACATGTTTGAAATTCTCGGATTTTCTCAGCATAATATGCACGTAT
>DWON01006843.1:0-13490 GCA_018251015.1 Phocides pigmalion okeechobee
TTTTAACGTACTTTTTTTAGTCGAACTGTATCATTAATTCAGTTAGTGCCAAATTTTGACATGATACTGTATTCTTCTGGACAAGCGATTTTGTTACATTAATAGCTACGTATAGTTATGTATATAGGTACCGGTGGAGGCTATTCCTTATTTATTTCATAATCTATGTCATTAAGAACAATTTGATGTTATTGTATTTAATAGAAGTAAAAAAATATCTCGTGTGTGTACGGTGACTTAAAATATGAGGAAGCATAATATTCGTAAAGGTACGTGAAGTCTGCGCTGCGTGGTGGATTATATCGTAATCGTAAATTCTCTAAATTGTACTATCATTAGTACATAATGATTGATAGTCTAAATAGAAGAGTTTATATCATAATGTATAATAATATAGAATGAGTTATTTTAGGCAATTTTCACAAATATTAAATATCTTTGTGTAGGAATAGAAGTCCTAATTCCAATATGTTACTTTTTGTGTAATATTTATTTCAAAAATTTCCTAAATATGTATTAAATAAACAATCTCTCTTTTATTCAAATGTTTCATAGTATTTACAAAATTGCGCACGTATGTAGATACGTTTTATTATTTCATATTTGCATATTGCAACGAATAATGTAAAAAGTTGAATGCTAGTAACTAAAAAAACTAGACGTTGGCGTGGGACCTCTCACAAAGCAAAGATCGATGCCCGAGGAGCCGGGAAATCTCCAAATATGTCCGATTAGGCGTTGTGCTAGAGAATCGTCGTCGTTTCGATATCCTGGTGTTCTCTACAAGCACAGAGGGAGGTTATCGAGAAATTTTTATTGGGAGGAAATCTAACTTAACTCGCTATCACTCCCACGATATCGGGTACCTTTGAAAAGTTCCCCAGAGACAAAAAGGTAGGTATATAAGAATTATATGGTTTCATTATATTTTTGTTACATTGAGTAAACTTTTTACAAATAATTACCTATAGTGACTTAATATGATATCGAACCCAAAAAACCGAACCGAAAAAAGATTTCTACATAGCAAATTTTAATGCTAATTCTAAAAATTGCATGCAGAGTTCTGATATTTAAGGTGTCTATCCTGCATCTGACGGATTTGATATAATTTATAATATTACATGTGTTCGAGGAATCAATATGAATTATGATCACAATATATAACTAAAAAGTGTCTAACACGCATAGGTTGCTGTGTTCGATTCCCGACCAAATATGTAAGAGATGAGTTTAGAATTCAGTTCTGAGTCTGGGTGTTTTTTGCTCCTTTTTGTGTGATTATTAATTTTAACCATTGAATATCTCTGAAAATACTTGCCTACTAAGCTAAAAGTATAGTTTAATTTTCAATGAGATAGAGTGTGCATAGGGTGATCACTCCACGCGAAGTCGTCATGGGCAAACGCGTATATAAGCCAGTAGAAGAGGTTTAGCAGAGCAAAGGAGGCCGGGAATAGGATGCGTGAGGCTCGGTCGATATGAGACACACTGTTGATATGGCCACGAGTACCTGTAAGAGAAGAGATTGTTTCGTAAAATACATTAAGTCAATTAGACACGTACTTACAATTACGGTTGTAATAGTTACTCTTAATACTAATACTCGTAGGTTTGTTTTACGTCGTTGTGGGCTATAGGTTGTATCAAACATATTTTTGCCTTATATTTCAGTATAAAATAACATTTAAGGTGAGACTAACATTCCGACTCCCCTATATCTTAATGAAAAACCTTCAGTAAGGTACTCTAATAAAAACAAGCGTGCAGCCCACTTAATATTTACACTGACTGGCCCGTTCATATATTAGATCGGTTTAGCGTTGCGGGAGGGGGCACTAAAGTTAAGCTTATTTCTAGACTGAAGATGCGCCGATAGCGAAAATATTGTATTTTTAGCATCTGTGTAATATCTATACACAGACGTAATGTCCGCCTCCAGTCTTGTAGCGTCGACATAAACACAGCACTTGTGTTCGCTCAATCCATACAGATTTGTACGTACAACAAAGATGTGTACAAGCCGTGCCGCACAATACACAGCAGTGTATTGCGCGGCGTACACGCAGGGAGAGTGTTAAGTGTTCGCTGCAGGCCAGGCACATTTATATCCAACCTCAAAATGGATTAAAAACTCCTTTCGTCTGAGATGGCTACCTCGCTTGTATGTGTAATCGTCAGACATCTGTGCATAGCTGGCGATTGTATCTCCCCTTTGGAATTATGTTTATTCTATCATTGTTTTATGATTCAATTAAACTCACCACCAGCTTCTCGTTCTCTCTGTCGTCTGTACTGGTCGTCTCCAGCCAAGCAGTATAGCAGCTGTCTCCAGCGGGGCACCCTGGTCTCTGTTTGCGTGGTCCGCTCCATCGTCAGGCGCACTGCGGACTGGTCCGGAGCGTCCGGCAGATCCCCTTCATTTCCGCAAGTACTCTGGCCAGAGGCTGAAAAGCTCTGAAATTAATAATGGTTTGAGCATAAAGCAAGGTGGTAGAAGGTATAATTTGACTGGCGAGATGCGACCGCTACATCTGATTCTAGTGATCAGCGAGACTTGCCACATTCCGCCACATCTGTTTCTAGCGGTTGATTCTTGCGTTTTAGTGGAAAAGTGTAGTAGCGTTGAATTATTTTAATATTTCTAGAGTAGATACATATGAATATACCAAATATTTTAATAAAAAATATTTTTTTACGTGAGAAGAGTGGCAAACGAAAATACAAGTCACCTGATGTTATGAACTCGCGGCAGTCGATGGCATTTATCAAATAACAAAGTGTTAGGAAATATGGAGATGCAGGCTTTAACGTTATGTTTATTTCCAATGGACTTAGTTCGTATACTTTATATTAAGTAGATAAGTATATAATGTTGATAATTAGAACTCAACCGAAGGCTTCCGTTCTACTCCCACGCCAAACTGTAGGCATGCGTAAGAAATAGTAAAAATACGTAGGTGGAAAATACTTACAAAATTAGTTGATCGTATCGAACTCCGCCGACGCACTGCTAGTTGCCTCGCAGCAAATGCATCGCCGCCCACCTCTTCGATTAGTTCTTCCCACTCAGAATCGTCAATCACAATCTCGCCTGAGCCCACCTGATGAAAATACCATTGATTTAATTCAAGTTCATCAAAATATATTTCATTGTACAATTCAAAATAGATAGAAAGATTGATTGCGCACATTTACAATATTAGTTTTAATATAAAAATGATCATACAATTGCATGGAATGGTCTTATCGCTCACGTAGCTCTTCCAAACAACCTATTCTTAGATGAGACAACAAGAGAAGTGTGGAAAGTAGAAAGTGTGCAGAAATACATAGTGATTTAAATTTAACAAAGAAGGAATGGCGAAATTTTGCTGTCATAGTTACAATAATAAATAATTACTTCCAGAAAATCTTTCGGTAGATAACACAATAAACGAGAAGAAGAGTAGGTACCTATATAATTTATTCACTTGCTATATGTAAACACAACAGAGCTGCATATATGTAGATGGTATTATAATCATCTGTTACTCTCCTCTCCTGTTAAGACTAAAAATTCGAACCCCATACTGGCCGCAAGGACGACCACTACACAGCAGAAATAATTGTGTGCCGTGTGGCAATTAAAAAATATCACCTTAGTAAAATAATGCACTCCAGCAAACTCGAGTAAGGTCGCAATGCAGTAGAAAAAACTCATTAGCAAAAACCAATCCAAGGCGGTTGCATAGCGCACTTTAGGAAGGTCGGTGCGAGAGTCCAAACTTATTGTGGACAAAGTCAACACAGTCGTTATGCCAAGACCCACGCGGTCAGAAGTAGCCTGAAATAAAATAAAATTAGACAAGTTTCGTATATGTAACTTATACCATATGCTTGTATAATAATAATAATAATCATCATCATTTATTTCAGAATTACATTCCCTATTTTGAATTTCACATTAAATATGAATATAAATATTAAAAAATAAATGTTAAAAAGAAAATTATGAATTTCATCTTCTGGATACGTGTAGTACATTAATTAGTAATTAATAGATGAACGACTAGCCCGTCTGTCAGATATTTACAAACCCAAAGGATGTCCATTCTGAAGTACAGACAGTATGCGCACTGCATTTCTCTACCCATACAACTTGTGACCGCGACATTATTCAACTTGGTTGATTTTTTCAGAATTGCATAAACCGCCGGGATATGCGCTCTTACTTCGACTTATTACCGATTTAGTCATATTTATCGTTTTTTAATCTTATGGTAACATTAAATTTTTACGTAACTAAAAATAGTAGCAAAGTTTACCTCTCGATGTATCCAAAATGATACCCATGAAAGCACGACTATCAAAATGCAGGGTACATATACTTGAATCAGGAAATATCCTGTATGCCTTTGTAGATTGAATGAAACCTGGAGTACGGAGAAATCACCTGCAGAAAATAGGAACTAGCCATTATCGCGTTCAATTGTGCAAAACAACGTCTTTTTGTGTCACAAGACTGGTAAAGAAGTGTCAATTTCCCGTGTTTAATCGTGAGTGCCCGTTATATAGTAAACTGTATAAATCCCGCGATGATATTGCTTTCAAATCTTAATCATAATGTTAATATTAAAGTACTTGATACCGACCATGAACTTCTACATAAGTACTAAAACATGATTGAATTAAGGGTTCAGGTCGTATGTAGATACCTTGTTAATCCTGAAGATTAAGATGGCTTCAATCCTCCCGCTCCCGGGTATGCTTACAACATACAGCCAAACCTCTCCAATCAAAATATGAAATTGCTTTACGGCGGATTATGAAAGCAACAGTGTATCCTCTCAATTTATTATTGTTGTGTAATTCTAAAATTTCATATTTTTTCGATTGTTGTTTAAAGGTGGGAGAACTACAGTTCGACCGAAAAGGAACCACCGCCGCCCTCATAATCCGCCGTCAAGCATTACTTGTGTTTCGGTTGGAGAGGCGCGGTTTCCGGCTATACTGGAGCGAGGCGACCATGTTAGTCCTCAGGAGTAGCAACGTGTTTACGTACGAGCTTAAATAGGATTTCAGTCGTGTTTGTGGTTGTACGTGGATGTCTATGGGTGGCGACTACTTAACATCAGGTGGTTTGCATGCCCGTAATCCGCTTGACGGTACGTGACTATTGCTGTCTGCACATTTCTATCCAATCCTGAAATGGACTGCAGCCTTAACTAACGCTTGCCACAATTGCGTTGCTACCACTTAATATAAAATTGGAATGTGACCTATAAGTTCTACTCTTTCACAATATTCAAACCAGAACTCAGCAGCATTTAACGCTACCGTCATACGTAAAGCAGAAATAGCTTTATAAAGCAGATTCTTATTCACTGAATAAGCTATATCCATTAAAAATCTAAAAGGCCATCTAGAAGTGGTCGTCTAAAATCAATGATAATTTACGCTGTCAATCATCTCTAGCGATTTGAGCAAATGTAAATTCCGTGGAGCGTAAAAGCCGATTCGTGTCATCGAAGAGGCTCCAGTTGCTCACAAGACATTACGTATTTGCCTCTAAAAGGGAAAAAAATCAAATCATATTTTGTGAGGGAAGCACACGAAAGGTCTTTTTGGAGGGCAATTTAGATAAAATTCCCGAACGCGACATGTCGTATGCGTAAGAACATTCCAGTAAAGGAACTCTTCTTAAATTCTTTTTATGTTCTATATTCGTGTACAACTTTTTGTAACATGTGCGTTAACATAATCTTAAAGTACAACCCAATATGTACCTAATCGTGATTGCCTACAAATTGTTTATCTGTAGTTCTTATATTACAAAAAGAAATGTATTGTCCGATTTATAATAAATACCAATAAGTATGTATGTCATAATCTACCAATTTAAATTCATTATCATAATGTACGCACAAATACAGAAATGAAAGATAAACTTAAGGATTTAATAGGTGGTAGGACTAGTACGGACCGACCAAGGAGGTATTAACAACCACCAAATCCATTTCTCCGAAAACTATACTTGTGGTTCGGTGTACAGTCGCGGCTGATGGTTCACTCACGTATAAAGCGAACATGTTAATGATTAGGAGTAGAACGTAAATGTGATCGATATATAGAATTGGTTTCAGATGTCCATGGGAAGTAGTGGCGACTTGCCATTGAGTTGACAGGACGCTGTTCATCTGGACAGATAATCAATCCCAAATAGGATTGAAGTCGTCACTAAGTCCGTCAAAGATACTTTACTAATTAAAAAAAACTCGACGTTTATTAAAAATAATCTATCCTCATCCATAAGTAAATAGTTCAATGTTTCGATATAAATTGGGCCAACGTAAACGTATTTATATTGTGAGTGTTTTGAATATCTGAGTCGAAGTGTGCGAAATTATATTAGGCGGTAAGCGGATGAACCTCCGGCGGGTCGTGTTGCGATTAGTGGAGATGGAAGCTGTTATGAAGCGAGGGATCAAGCATTTTCGCTCGCTGCCCCCAATATTGATAGCGTTAACACATTTTTCAAGCTCCTCCAAATGCTCTGCAATATCCGTAGTCGATTTTATTATATGAAATTTAAATAGACCATGATACCTTTTATCATATATTTTATACGGTACACGATAATATAAGGACACGGCAACGTAATACGATTCCACGTGTCTGTTAAATCTATTTTTTTTCACTTTGAAACAATTCTTGTTTTTCGATGGCAAGTTTTTTGTGGCTTTGTTACATTGGAGATGATCATGTTAGTCTTCAAAAGTAACATTTGTGGTCGATTTCAGATGGGTAACCACTTGATATACAAAAGGAGTCTTATTTCAAGTTGTTCACGGAAGCATTGCTACTCGTACTACGAAAATCGCATCATATACATCTTACCACCGAAACGTTAAGAAGTAGCAAATCACCATCACCTTGAGTACCAAATTTAACAAATAGTATTGTTGTATTAGCATAGAAGACAGGTTGTGACTAATGCCAATCACCATCATCAGTAGTAATGGACAGGACTAAGTTAGCTGTAGTTATATTATAAATTTAAACGAGATCTAATGACTTATTTGTAAAACAAAAGCTTTTTTTACCAATATTGGCATTTACCTTCGCGTCTCGTAAAGGTGAAATTTCTATATGGAAAGCTGATAAGATCGAATTGAGAGAGTGTCATTCCCGGCACGAAGTTGACGCTTTGCGAGTTCTGCCATTGATACACTAGTTGTTGGTTTGAATAAGCATCTGAAAAAGTATATTATAGTTGCAATGTATAGTTATATTCTTCGCTTTTGCCAAGAAAAAGTAACGTCCTATTGTGATTGTTAGTAGTAAGCTATGGAGGAACATTTTTAAAGTTCTTCATCGACAAATCCAAATACTTCTGTTACATTTATAATGCAGTAAGTGTTATAGTAACTATATAACGCCGTCGCGTCCTCATAGGGATGGATTATCACAGTGCTTGGTACAGGTATCCTTTCCGAAGTGTTAGTCCATAGTCCACCACGCTGGCCAAGTATGAATCGGTAGACTTAACATATCTTTGAGGAGTTTATTGGGGATTACCAGTCCTCAAGCAGAAACTTACTTAAATCTATTTTAGGTAGGACTCCTGTTAGGTGGTTCTATATATAACTGTTTACAGGTTTCCCTGGAGACTTTACTACTTCTGTTATAAAAAAAAACAGAATGTCATTGCTTAAGAGACCATCTTCTCTTATCTTGTAATGATCTATAGCTGGGTGCACGATTTTATCCGAATACATAAAAAATGAGGGATACTCACAGCTGCCGAGAATAAGCGGACATGATTGCCGATCCATGGGGAAGTTACGTAGCTCCATTGGGCACTTAGCTTTAATTGTTAGTCTGAAAGTGAAGTAGTTGATTATTTATGTGTATCTAATATGTTACATATATAAAAATATCCGCTTGCGTAGACTAATGTTCATAATAAATAATAGAAAAAAATATAAAACACGCATTTATAGAAAATACAGCTAAAAAAGTATATTTTTTTTATGAAAGCGGGGTTTTTATATTTTGACCTATTTTTAATTTTTTATTATTTTTCATATTATTGCTTTGACATCGGTCCTTGCAATGTGCGAAAAGTTTCAAATTAATCAGACATCTGGAAATTGGTGAAAATTATGCTCAAAGATTCCATTACATGCATACATACAACCCAAGCCAATAAAAGAGTGTTAAAAGTGGTCGTTACGAGGCACCCCGCGAAAATGAAGCATAAATATTGTCTGTTATTGAAAAAAACAATTATTCAATGTGTCAATTTTGAAAAAATTAATAAAAATATAGATTGTTGATAAAATAAATATAGTATTCCAATTACCCGCATTTTAATTATACGCAAAATAAAAATACTTCACTCTTAGAGAGATGTATATGCAAGCCTAACAAATCGTCATTCCGTATACCGTTATGCCCTACTACGTTTATTAAAAATATTTCAAGTTAAGCCCTTACATTATACGTACAAGCGTAATAAAATTAATTTGTATACGAGTTTATTAAAATACTTATTACGTGAGCAGGTATGTGATGATAATTATCATGCAAGATTTCCGCGTAAGCAATTAAATCTTGGATTCTATTAGAGGGCCGACGGAGGGAGCACTCAAATTAATAATCTTCAGGGCAATTTAGAGCCAATGAATAAGTCGGTCGTGTAATCGGAGAGCGAGTATTTTTCACTCTGCCAATTAAAATGGTAGATGCCATGTTGTTCAGCGGCCGCAGAATTAATGAACCCCTTTTCATAAAACGTTTGCAGCTTCTGTTAACCAGTTACCACCGAGATTGAAAATAAACCATAATAAATAAGTGACATTCGCTTTTGAATATAGCACAAAACGTTCTATGGATGTAATATCTACTTGAAAGCAAATTTAGGCCACATAAGCAACATAAGTGATTTGATTTTCGACTAAGACATTTTTGGTAATATTGTTGCTACGCTGTTGTTTAAAGATGAGAGAACTATAGTTCGAACGAGGAGGTACGACAGCCGCCCTCATAATCCGCCGTAAAGCATTATTTGTATTTCGGTTGGAGAGGTGCTGTTGCCGGCTACACTTTGAAGTGAGGTGACCATCTTAGTCCTCTGGAATAGCAACATATCTGCGTTCGAGCTCGGATAGGATTTCGGTCGTGTTTGTGATTGTACGTGGATGTCTATGGGCTGCGACTACTTAACATCAGGTGGTTTGCATGCTTGTTTGCCACTCTTCTCACATGAAAAAGTGAATGAATGAAAATTTTAAGTCCACGTGAACAAAGTCGCGGGCAGCGGCCTATTGTTTATAATACCCAACAAATAAAAGTTAGCAGTTCAGGTAACTTATAAGAACCTTGAACATCTGAAAGTCGTTGTTCAGATTGTCTTCGAGTGGGTGTTGAAACAAAAGTTTATTAAAGCGAAATGTTTTCGAGTTATAAAATAATTAACTCCAACTTAAGTTTGTCGTTTCATTTGAGAAAACAATTACGTTCTCTTTGAACCGTATCTTTTTGTCAGTATAAGTGTCTTGTAATGAATTACCTTTTGTTTTTAGGGTTCGGTACATAATTGCCATTGCTAATTAAGGTTTTTTTATATTGAAGTTATGTTTGTTTGTATTTCTGTTCATTGGTAAGTTGGTCTGTCGGTCCGTTGATACGTCGGTTCATTTCCCCGTGGGTCTGTTGATTCGTCGATCCGTAGGTCCGTCTATCGTGGTCGTGTCGGTTCGTCAATATAAAGGTTCATCATTCCATCGATACATAGGTCGACTTATCCGTGGGTCCGTCAGATCTTGGTTGTGTCCGCTCATGGGTCCATCCGCTTGAGGATTCATCCGTCGTGGGATCATCAGCTTGGGGGTCCGTGGCTTCGGTGGCTCGTAGTTCCGTCCGCGCGTGGATTCGACGGTCTTTCGGTCCGTTGTTTCGTCCGTCCGGTGGTTCGTCATTCGTTGGCCCAATGTTTGTCGGCCTGTCATCTGTCGGTTCTACGATACTTGGGTTAGTTTTACCATCGATACAAAGGTCTGCCGGTTTGTCTACCTAATAAAGATTATCAAGCTTTTTTTATTTTTATACATTTTAGCCTGACGAAAAGGTAGACAGGCCATTTGATGGAAAGCTGTCACCGTCGCCTATGGACATTTGCAACACCAAAGGAGTCACCGATACATCGCCGGCTTTGAAGGACAGTTCTCCTTACACCTGTGTTGAAAGTCCTCACTCAAAGTCCTTCTATTAATTTTGAATTTTTTTGTACATATTGCTACTTCAAAACAAAAGGGCCACAACGCGAATAGACCTAATTTTACAGGAGAGCCATTTAAAGTTTTCGAAATCAGTTCTTGTATCATTGCTCTGTAATTTTAAAACTGATAAATAGGTGTTAACTGATAGAAAGATATATTTATTCTGCTTTTAATGGTTGATTCGGATATGTGACGGACAAAATTTGAATTTTTGCAATAAAAAGGATTTTGAATATTTTTGAATTGTGGCTCCTTTGTTTTAAAGTAGCGATATAAAAATAAAGCGTTCCATTTCTTAAGAACTTATGTTACATATGAATTCCCTATTTATCATGCTAGAACAGAATTTATCTATTTTCATGGCTGAAACAAACTGTTTTTAAACTTTATATAAAGTTACATATAAAAAAGGGATTTTAAATTCAACAAAATAGTCACGTCACTACGTTACAAGGATTTTCACGTCACAAATACTTATTTTCACAGAGCGCATATAAAATAGAACTGACTAAGGCGAAAACTGAAAAACTGAAAAAGGCGTGTTTACCTGTAGAAAAGAGAAAGTTACTTTTAATTTTTGCCAGTGCATACATTATTTTTAGGCAACCTTACTACAGACTTCGCACTGACATGATTTCGTGTCAGCTATATTAAACCTCTAGTCTAGGTGAGACATGTCTACGCTGATGTCTAGCAGACATTGGGACAAAAACACCGAACATTGACTGCTCATTTCGGCCACAAGCGTGACAATACTGACTCAGACAATTTGTATTGATCATGGGAAAATCCTGGATATCATGAAGAAAACAATTTTTGCTATACAGCGGATTACTAAGACGACGGTGGTAGCTTTCCGACTGAACTATAGTTTATAATATTTACTATTTTAGGAATTCGGATCTGTCGACACCCTCCTTAGCACACATACCTTCATATATATATATTACTATCGAAATAAAAGTATAAGCATAAAAGTATTCACACCGAGTTCTACCTATTTAAAAAAAAACAAAAACAATACGATTACAACATTTTAACTACGTCTCGTCTCCTACAGACGTATTCAAGTATACATGTCATTTCTATATAATTGTAGTTCTATGTTATTTTTCAACGTTAGGATTTAGTGTGGGTGAAATATTATATTAAAGAAATGGAATAAATTTCCTCGCGTCGAACGTATTACTGTCGAATATATTATTCACTAGTATGTGCTTGTAACTTTGCTTGTATATATGTAATGTAATGTTTAAAGGTGGGAGAGCTATAGTTCGACTGGGGAGGTACCACCGCCGCCCCCATTATAAATAATAATAGTCTATGATGTTCGAAATAAAGTTATTATTATTATCCGCCGTAAAGCATTTATTGTGTTTCGGTTGGAAAGGAGCAGGTGCCGGCTACACGAGGCGACCATGCTAGTGCTCAGATAGATTTTTAGTCGTGTTTTTGGTTGTACGTGGATATCTGTGGGCTACGACTACTTAGCATTAGGTGGTTTGCATGCTCGTTTGCTACCCTTCTTACCTCTCCAACCGAAAAAGAAGTGCTTTAAGGCGGATTATGAGGGCGGTGATGGTACTTCCCTGATCGAATAGTTCTCCCACCTTAACATATGTATGGATAACGTCAACCGAAGTAATTTAAATTTAAATATTATTATCAGACATTGACGTCGTGATTTGAGTGTGGCATTGTTGGTATATTTTTTTATTGTTCTGTATTTTAATGGCGGGACCAGATATGACTTACTTCGTTCAACTGTTTGCGTGTGTATGAATGCTCGTGTGCATGTATGTGGGTGAATGTGCCCGTGTGTCTGTGTGCGTATGTGTATAGTATTTGTTGTGTGTGTGGAAACGATTTTGCGTGTGAATGTGTGTGTGAATGTAAGAGTGTTTGCGTGTGTATGCGAATATGTGTGAGAATGAAAGGGTGTTTGCGAGTGTACGTTTTAAAGATGGTAGAGCCGATAGAGCTCGCCCGGGGCGGCACCACCGCCACCCTCATAACCCGCCGTAAAGCAACGTGTCCTTCATGTATTGTGTTTCGGTTGGGGAGGTGTGGTTGTCGGATACACATTATTGGAGGCGACCATCTTATTCCTCGAGAGTAGGAACTTCTGTTCTGTTTGAGATTGGACGTGGTTGTCCATGGGCTGCAGTGACCGCTTAACATCAGGTGGCCTGCATGCCCGTTTCCTCATCTTTAATTATAAAAAAAGTGACCTTTGTGTGTGTTTACGTGTGTGCATGTGTATGCGTGTGTGTGCGTGTTCGCCTTCGCGTCTATATAAACATATAAACATTAACAGAACAAAATAACATAGAACGCCTAAGACATGTTAATCTTTCACAGTCTCCTACTCATAGCAGTGACTCGCAAACGTACGCCAAAGTGCTATTTCACCCTTAACACTTTCCCTGCGGGGTACAACACTGCTGAGTATTAATTAGTGCAACGCGCTTGCGGCTTGTACACACCTGTGTTGTACGTACAAATCTGTATGGATTACGAGTGAACATTAGTGCCGTATTTACGTCTGCGCTACAAGACAGACGGTGGATATTTTGTTTGTGTATTCGTAGATGATACACAGATGCTAAACATATAACGTTTCAGTGAATTGTCGGCGCATTTTCAGTATAGAGAAGTAAGCTCCAGTTTAGTACCGCCTCTCTTACGCTAACCCGATCTAAGATATGAGGGCCGCAGTCAAAGTGTTAAATAATATTTTTATGTAATCTAGCTAAAACACCTTTGTTTCGGAAAAGTCGAGTTTTATTCATTCGTGTACCATTTCAGGGCTCCAATTCACAGGGGACAAATATTACAAAGATTTGCCTTAAGTTGAAAGAAAAGGCGTTTTTATTTGTTTATTTTGAGTTTATATTTTTTGATCCCCTTTTTATGTTTTGGATATGGAAATCATCAAATCCCTTTTGCCCAGGGCTGGGACGAAAGGTTATGTCAGACTTTTTCTGACTTAAACCAGAGTCTGTTAGACCTATACTCCTTAGTACTCTCTTAGAGCTATTTTTGATCGGGTTAATTATTGTTCTTGTTTTTTATGATTTATGATTTGTTTGTTAATTTTGTATGTATATTTTTAAAAGATTTGGAAAAATAAATTAAAGATGCTGCCTTTTTTTATTATGATAGAGTAAGAAACGGGCATGCAGGCCACCTGATGTTAAGTGGTCACTGCAGCCCATGGACAAC
>DWON01006844.1:0-13490 GCA_018251015.1 Phocides pigmalion okeechobee
ATAATATCTTGTAATTAAAGTAAAGGATTATTTTTGATGAGTGTTATATAGTATTAACAAACTACACTGACGGACTCATAAACTGCATCAATGTCATTAAACACTGACGTATACGAATTAATGGAATTAATGTCAAACTTTACTCTAATTACAGACGAATTTGAAACTATGGACATAACTTATTCCCGGCTATAATTTTATCGTTTACTGAAAGTCTCGACATTTTCATTAAGTTTAATCAAAATTTTGCAAACTTATCGAAAATATTAATTCAAAAGTAATTATAACCTTTGATGCAGTATATGAGTCCGTCAGTATAGTTAATTACTTCAGTGTTTTGTTGGTACTAGAGTGTTCATTAATGTTATTTACATAATAAGTAACCTGTTTCACTATTTGTGCTGTATTTCTTATTTAAGATTAGATAAATAACACAAGGGTTAAGGAGTGTATTATATACCGCTGATGCTATGTAAGATAATTAAGTGTAAAACTTAACTATAACTTAAAAGGTACTAGAACTTTAAGACATTTGCTTACGGTAATACAACCGCCATTTTTATCGCCGATTTCTGCGTTATAGTAAAATGTGTGACGCTGTTTTCTGGTTTCAAGGGTGTGGTAATATAGATTACTTTTATGTTTTGCCATAAGGAGTAGCAACGAATGTGTGATTGAACTCTGGTACTCCTGTTTTATTATGAAGTTGGTTAAGGATGTCTATAAGCGGTACTTCGGTCAGTCTGTTTAATTCTGCTGACATTACTGAAATTACTGCTGCTCCTGAACACTTTCTATATCTACCTTTTAATGTCCACTTTGAAAATAGGTCTTCTTGGGGCCACTCATCTCAGGTCCGTGTCTTGTTAATGCACCTGTTTCTTTCAGTTCATCGATCTGTTTGGTCGAAGGGCGACATGTATTCTTTTTGTCTAGAAGTGGATATCGTTCGAGTTCTTTTCTGTACTGTTTTGATAAAATTACTTAAGTTGCTAGGCGTATACTAGGTAGAAATAGTTATACGTGTAGTGCGTAGAATTTTAAAATTGTTTTATTTAGAAATTCTGCCGTGCAAAATGTACGATAATTGCGTGTCATATGAAAATGTAATGTAGCGTTGTGAGTGTTATTGCATTTACGTCATACGCGACTGAACTAAATTTTGAATTAACAATTTTCGAAGCGCGTATAGCCTCGCTTATGTAGATCATAAATGATCGACAAAGTTAAGCAACGATCAGCGTGGTCGGGAGTTGGATGGTGACCGTTAGTGGCAAGATTTCGTGCGTTTCTGTGCTTCAAAGGACGTACTAACCAGTCAGATGAGTAACTAAGATTGATTTAGAGTGGTTAGATCTGAAGGAAACTTAAGGATTGTTGGAAATTTCGGAGTTGATAGAAAGGAAATTTCGGAGTCGATAGAATGGAAATTTCAGAGTTGGTTCAATTAATTAGACAGGATTATTTTTTAAAGATACATACAGTGACATTAATTGAGAATGTAAAGACAAGTTCATTGACAAATTACGTTAAGAAACACTTTCATCGTACATGGCTATTTTAAGTACACTAGTTAATCAAAATGTTATAAGTTCGGGAATAACAGTTACCTGAACAAAAGAGCCAATTACGATCGTATTGAATTAGCGACTATAGACATTCGTATCTCCATTCATGCCTCATAATCAACAAGTTAACGAAATGTAATTGGAAAGAAAATGTTCAAATAAAAGAGTTTGTTTTTTATGTGAAAAGAGTAGTAAACGAATATGCAAACCACCTGATGTTAAGTAGTCGCAGCCTATAGACATCCACGTATAATCACAAACACGACTGAAATCCTATCTGCGCTCGAACGTAGATGCGTTGCTACTCCTGAGGACTAAGGTAGTCAGTCGCCTCGCTTCAAAGTGCAGCCGGCAACCGCACCTCTCCACCGAAACACAAGTAATGCTTTACGGTGGATTATGAGGACGGCGGTGGTACCTACCTGTTCGAACTGTGGTTCTACCCCTTTTAAAGATTTACTTGATTATTGATCAAGTATATGTTATTATACAGTTCCATGGACAGAAATGACGACTTACCTACTGATTTAAACCTTTATCTTACCATAAACGTACAAAAGGACTTAGTAATAATATCAAACTGTACCAATTAACCTTGGTTGGCGGCATTAAAGTATCAAATACTATTTCTTAAATGAAAAGCGATTACGTATTTGTTCCGCTTGGCTTTGAAACCTTTGGTCCGGGGGGTCCGAGTGCCGGGTAAAGGGTTCATACAGTTTATGGCAGACGTATAAGCTTATATCTTGCAGGTAATGCCACGGGTCAAAGTTGGTCCAAAAGAAACCAATCCAGCATGCACAAGTCGCACTAACATTAATCTTTTGTCAGATGAAGTGGAGCGAGCTTAGGGTTGTCAATAATATGTAGGTCCAATACTGTTGAACAGAAATAAAATAATTTCATAAATTTTAAATACACGTGGGAAAATGTATTTATCAATTATAAAATATATATGAAAACCTTAAGCAGAAACATACAAACATTTCTATTCCTAAAAATGTAATAATCAGTTACAGAAAACAGTGCAGATAGCCTTTATTATTCATAATTATTAAACAAGTAATATTAAAAATTAAATCTTGGAAATGTTTATAGAAACTGAAATATGGAATGTTGCCAAATTTACCTAAATTATTGTTTAAATTATTATATGATAGGCAACCCTAACGGAGCATGTTAGTTCCACATAACCTCGACAATTACCGTTATTGGGCTGCCCGGAAAGGCAAAATAGCCGAGACTATTTGCTTAACTGTCCTAAACTGTACCGTAAAGGTGACAGAACTGTTGCAGCATTCGGCAAATACGTAACTCTAGGCATTACAATTTATGTACTTTAACTCAAAATATCCACGTATTCTTCATGTAAAGGATATCTTTTAGTGCTGCTTTTTGATCTCGAAAGAACTCTTCGTACGTGGTTCAACGATGGAATTGATATTTCCTCACATAATAGTGCTATATTGTTTTTGCTAGTACATCGTTGACCACCTTACAAGTCGGTGGTAGTTTATTGACGTTCATAGAGAGTTTTGTAAACTTTCTTACTAAGAAAACAATTTAAACCAAATATTTTTATTTGATTTTATTACAATAAATTTCCCTGTAACACCGCTATTCACTATTAATCAATGATGTATGTAACTTATCGTATGGTCCTTCGAGTGAGAATTTATCTCATGATATATTGGTTTCAAAATTAAATAGCTTTTATTTGTTACTCCTGAGGACTATTTAGTAACAAAAACATAGTGACTTATAAAAAACTAATGAAAACTTTCATTGCCCAATTTCATCATTCATGCGGCCAAAGAGAGCTGGTCATGCGAACTTTAATTTTATAATTATGAAATGCAAATAACATCATCCCGTGCTATCACGTCATTAGCAATTTATTATACACTAATTTGAAGTCAGAATACATTTTACCTTCATTAGTGTCCGTTTTCCAAATTACACGACGCAGCGAACCAAAAATATTAAAATAAATATTAAATGTACAGGTTTCTATTGATATTTTTCACGTTATCGAAATGTTAATAGGCTGAATGAGAGAATAACCTTGTAGCAATTTGCTGATTTTTGAAAAGTTACAAATATGAACTTGAAAATTATATTCAAACAAATTTAAATCCTGTAACACTATGCTTGCGCCGACATAAGTACCGACAAATAAATATTCAATGCAATTACGAGTATTTTTATATACACTTATGTTTTTAAACTATTTATTTTTTACAATTAAAAAATACCTCGATAATTCGATTTAATTAAAAAATACTTGAAAGTTATCCTTACAATCAAGTCATTAAAATTATTATAAAACCTTACCATAAATAGTCTACGGGGAATCCGACATGGTGCCAAGAGTACCGGCCACATTCTCACGCTGAATAATAATAGCAATTTTTAAACGAGATATAAACGATCGCTTTTGTCATTAGCCGCGCATTATATACCAAATCTATTAATGTCAAAAATATGATGACGCAAGTTTTGGTATTTCGTGCGGATGTGAATGGTAGAACGGTGAACCGGTTTTATAAACAATTCATACGACATTGAACCTCAAAAGGCATGTTGTTAAATACCTCCATAGATCTAACTTTGAGATAATTAGTCCATGTGCAAATCTTGAAAAATAATAACATATTAATTATTTTATGCAATTGTTAATTTTATAATATCTTTCAGTTAAATAAATTATTTTATTTACAGACAAAAATAACAGTTCACAGACACAGGTTCATTTTTGTAAACAATGACAGACCATAAATAATTGAAGAGTAGTATTATTTTCTATCTCTATTTCTATAGGTCTTGACAAAATTTATACGTAATTGCCTCTGATCTATTTAATATAGAATAATTATTTGTGTGTTATAAAATTATCTTTGGACGTACAAAAAGATTCCAATTTAGATCGACAAATGTCTCAGTTTAATGATGTTTAACAAACTTAATTTCTTTTATTTATTTTAGGTTTTTTTTGGTATTTTCTATTTAATAGTACATTAACACGAATATGTATTTATCTTTACTATTATATAATATGGAGACTGCCCGTTTGCTTATTTCTTTGTGTTTCTGTAACGCAAAAACTACTAATTTAATCTATCGTTAAACGTTATGTATTTTGACGCTAAATTATATTGGAATCTAGTAATTATTAATAATAGTTATAGTTGAGATAAAGGTTTTTTAAAGTCATACTTTACACTTTATATTAAAATAAGTATTACTATAATGTTTCTAGCTGGCGTCTACGCTTATATTTCTAGGGCGATGCTACAGGTCTAGTTTATAAGAGATGGATATATAAGTTACTAATACTTTTGTATTATTTGTATACCCTTACTTTGTTGTTGAGCACATAGAAAAAACTTTCCTTATGTTACCTACATTACTTCTCAGCATGGATCAAGGCCGTTTATAACGGGACGATTGGGGTCAGATACAGTCACAAGAAAGACTCAAAAATATACAATTTTGTATCCTATCTCCTTGACATAAGATGTAGTTACGAGTCTTCGTGAGATGTATTTGTTAGTATCCTAGACCAAGTTCAAGTTCGACGGAAACCAGCTCGGTCCGAGCTCGAGTCGTTTTTCCGAGAAGCAACGGCACTGCATTTTTCCTGCAATTAGTATGTAGCCGTACTTGTGCAGGATGTAATTTGCGTTAACTGCATAATGGAAAAGGATGAACGTGCTATACGTTTTAGATTTAAGTTTTGTTGCATTAACGACAATATTGGGATTTGCCTATGGTGTAAGACAACCTTAATAAAACATGACGTTTCAACTCAATAGGAAAATCAACTTTAAGAAGAGTTAAGAGAGATTGATTTTAGATCAAGCAACCCATGTAACCTTCTTAGTCCTCAGAAGTAGTTATGCATCTGACCAAGTTGTCGCTTCGCTTGTAAGTGTAGCCGGCAACCGCATACTAAACAACAATTTATGGGGGAGGGGGGGTGGTACCATCCAGGTGGCATTGTTGTTATAGCACCTAAAAAATGTATATTCGCATTTTGTTCAAAACTTAAATGTTCAGTGACACGTTCGGAAACAGTCATAAAAACTATTTTGTTTATATAACAGGATTTTGTTTGGAGTTGTAGTAAACTTCTACTTTCACAAATACATTGAATTTCGAACGTAAACAAGATCCCTAATTTAAAAATACAACGTTTTTGACTGTGTGAGTGTACTAAATCTGCATTAATTTAGAGCAAACAATCCGTATAATGAAAGGCCTTCTCACAAAATGTATTAGGTTTTATTTTTTCTTGTTAAAGAAAGAAATCATCTTGGAAAGGTCGGGAAGGAAACGAAATATAACATGCCGGTATTAACATTCTGAAGTAAATTGTAGGGAGACGGCATTGCCTCAATTTCCATGGTCAATACAAACGCGTACCTAATTCTAAGTCTCATGTCTTCTACATACTAGACTAAATCCAGTTAAATAATCAGGAATAACTAAGCATGGTTTTAGAAGTTAAGATTAAGTAAATGGTATGAAACCTGGATGAGAGACGAGCCTACAAAAATCATTTCAGATTTCTCAGATTATGATTAATTTGTACTAAAGGTGAACAAAGAATATTGCAATAAGCTATTTTTTATGAGCCTAAAATTGAAAACCAATATGAAGTCCACCAAATGTTAAATTGTTCCTGCCGGTCATGGTCTTTCTTGGTGGCAATAACGAGCCGTTTGGCTGTGTTAATAATCATAATAAATAAAAAAATACCGTTCCTGTTGTCAGTTCATATCAGAAGGATATTTGAGATTTTTAACACGTACTTGTAATATAAATCAGTGTGTAAAATTTTGTATAGTGCATAGGCTATGCTTATTTCGCGGGTTTTTAGTTACATACGGCGTATAAAAATATATATAACTAAAATGTAATTGTAACTTTAAATCAGTATGCTAAATCACGTAGTGTGTAGGCATTACATTTTACTCTACCGATCTCAATTTATATCCAGCGCGAAACAAATATGATTTAAGCATATAATGGTTAGCCTAAATCAGTGGGCTAAATTTAGGATAGTGTGTAGGCACAATGTTCGACTCCGCGGGTCTCCACTTTTCCGCTAGAGCGCTTAAAGCTAAATGAGCCTCCGCCTCGGCGTAATCCTGACCCACATAATCCATGTCCTATTAGCGCGACTCGGGTTGGACATAATCAAAATCCTCTTTCTGACCTCTGACGACTTTTCTTTCCTTTCACACTCGTATGTATTTATTGAGATTCAATTAAAAACATGTTTTGTTTATTGGACACTTGAGTTTGTGTATATTCTGAGTTGGTATTGGATTCCATTGTTAGGTAACATGGATGATAGAAATACTGTTATAGTAATAACAACAACCTTAAAATTAATTATAATTAAAGCCTAACCTTAACAATTTGAAGGAAGAACATAGACTTCCTAACTACTAAAACACTAACAAAATATGGATTTATCAAATCTGAAAGAAATGTTATTATTATTATTATTATGTTCATGTGGCACGGTCTCAAGAATTCCCGCATTAAAAAGCAATCGCAATTCTCCGCGCGAGATATGAACCAGCCCTCTTGATACCAGCGGCGTCGATGAAACGTGGGTTTTTTTTATTGTAACATAGATTATAAAAAAATCAATAAAAATATAGACTCTTATAGATTTTCTATTTATTAAACCTCAATTATTAGATTATGAGTCTTAAAATCAGTAAACGAAATAGCTGTGCTTCATTAATTAAATTCTATTGTACAGCATCGTCTCGTCTCAAATTTTACTCAATTACTGAACGTCTAAATCAATTCGGGCCAATTGTAGAGAATCTATCTAGAAATACTCGAATTTCCATAGTCAATACCACGCAACCCGTGTTTAAACCTTAATTCTGTCGGCTCTACAGGTCCCCCTTTTCCGGTAAAGCGATTTAAAGTAAATGAAAATTCACTGTAAACGAATAAACTTGGTTATACGAAAATTTACTTATAAAATTGTTTTAGTATTATAGGTTACGGTTTGTCCTATGTTTGGTCGACGCTGCTGGTGACAAGAGTACTGCTTCATATCTCGTGCAGAGAATGGCAATCGCTATTCAGCGGCCAGCGTTCTTGGTGCCATTTCGCATGAACATGAACTCCCTTCAGATTGTTTAGATTTGGCTTTTATTACTATTAGTTAATATTAGTTTTAATGTATTATATCGTATGTTACATTTGTAACATACGATATAATACTTAAATAATATTACTAATTATAGTTTAATTATGTACGTACTTACTTTATTAAGGGAACATATTTAATAATTTTGAGTTCCTTACTTTTTGCCACTTTCAAGCTTTGTCTAACTTAAATGAGACCCCGACTCTATGTTATTATCCTGTCCCGTATAATCCTTTTCCTGTTAGCGTGACTTAGGAAGAACATAATCACGTTGCGGGTCGCGTCGGGTTTGTTAATGTGGTCAAGGCCCTCTTTTCGAACTTTGATAATTTTCCATTATGTAATTTAATTAAGCTCTTACAGTTCCACTGCTCATGTAAACCATAAGCGATAAACAAATTCAAGCGCGGTCGACAGTTGGATGTGTGACCGCTAATGGCAGCTTCAGATGCGCTGCCGTGCTTTGAAGAGCAAGTTACGAGTAAGTCAGTTCAGGTTGTTCGGTATATTTACAGACGTGTGGTGAGACCCTGTCAAGTAGGTTGAAGGTCATAAAGAGGGTAGCAGTCCAATTAATCGAATCGAATCACATATATTTTAAATGTGGAATGAACTTATTAGAGTTACCTATCATGAGTCGCTGTCAGAGCCCTCTGTTTTGACTGAAGTGAAAATTCTGAAGTCCCTATACGGACATTACTACCTATTTATAAGAATATTTTGTTACTACAAATAGCGATAATATTGCTTTAATATTTTTTTTATAAAGAATTTCCATAAAATTACCTCTACCACCTTAGAGTGAATGGTCGCCTGCACTTCTGATGAAACCTAGTTGTAAAAATTAATAATTAGAAACGTTTATTTTGAACGAAGACTGAAGTACTATACTAATTTAACTAATTAATTTCTCTCCCAACTCACAAAAAAACTTATTACGCACCAAAACCTTCCTCAGGAATCTGTTTTTGAAAACCGTGAAAGAATCTGTCCAGTACTTTTTGAGTTTATCACGTACAGACAGACAGACGCGACGGGGAACTTTGTTTTATAATATTTAGAGATAGTTTAAAATCACATGATTAAAGTACTTAAAATTCAAAAAGCGGTAAATTATAAAATGTTTTCAAGTTAGAGCTGCGAATGTCATAACGTGCTTTAAATATACACATTTACAAGAAACGTTGCGGTTTCTGTGTACACCAACCGCATAATATTCGTTCTCGCAACGACATAACAAAGAAAAGTCATTTAAATATTACGTAGTGTTAATGCATGACTTAATTACTAAAGTATTTCTTGTAACATAAACCAGTATTACTACTTTTCATCGTCACATCTGTTATAAATGTTTTGCTATTGTATAATCGTTGCATTGTTTCAAATAACAATTGGATTAAGCACCTGCATTACTGGTATCATATTTTATATTGACCGCAATTATATTTTTAGTCGACTCGAGGGGTATGATAGAATTTTTTTAGCTAAAAACATACTGTACCCGCTGAGTCCTTAAGATCAGCCAGCTATAGCGACCACGGTAGGCATTGGTCCTCCATTACAGTTTACATCTATGAAAGATATATAAGGAATACTATATGCCGTCATCTCGGGCCTGTCCACATCAGTTAAGAAGTTACTATCGCTCATGGACATCTGTAACAAAGTAAATATAGGATAGGAGTTCCATTTGAATTCGACCACAAATGCGTTGCTACTTCAGAAGATACAAGTAAAGGTCTCTTAATATCTATCTTTGTATTTATATTTAAACACAAAAAATGGTTTACGCTAGAAACGAATTTGGTCACAGAATCGTACTTGTTTTGTCTTTTTAAAAATTTGACAGCAAAGCTCATATATTAGATCGGGTCAGCGTTGCGAGTGACGACACTAAACTGAAGCTCTTTTCTCTAGATTGAAGATGCACTGACAATTCACTGAAATATTGTATTTTTAGCATCTGTATATGAATACATAGACGTAATAAATGCAGCACTTGTTCGTCCGTAATCAATACAGATTTGTGCGTAAAACACACGAGTGTACAAGCCGCAAGCGCGTTGCGCCAAGTAATACAAGCAGTGTTGTACGGCGCAGGGAAAGTGTTAATATATATATATGCGAGTCGGGAACAATACGACATAAAGGTGGTAGAGCCGTTAGAGCTCGCCCGGGGCTGCACCACTGCCACCCTCATTATCCGTCGTAAAGTAACATGTTCTTCATGTATTGTGTTTCGGTTCGGGATACACATTATTGGTTATTGGTCCATCCTTAAATAGAAATAATAAATAAAATAAAATAATTAAATAGAACTTCTGTTCTATTTGAGATTGGACGTGGTTGTCCATGGGCTGTAGTGACCACTTAACAGGTGGCCTGCATGCTCGTTTCTTACTCTTTCACAATAAAAAAAAACCTTTTTACCTAACCGCGAGAATTGGTTCACGATAGAAATGGGTGTGGCCACAGAAACGTAGTTGTTTTGTCTTTTTAATCAGTATCTATATTATGAGTCGTGGGCTAATTGTCTATTACGACCCATGACATTTTCATAAAATGTCAAGCCTTTCCAATTGTATTCTGAAATACCACATTTCGAAGTAAGCTTTCAAATAACGCCAGTTTTAAGTAATAGTAGAAAGCCAAGTAAGGGACCTTCTTTATTTGGGGTAGATTATAGGTAATTAAGGACGGTAACCTATATATAAAAAAAATTTAAGCAAATCACATAATAATTTTATTTAATTCACGAACTAAAAAATAAGCGTTAGTGCTATTCCAAAGTAATGTTTTCAACAACCATACATAAATAGTACATCAATACGATGTAATGCATGTTTGCAACTACTAAGATTTCAATATAGGCAAATATTAGTTTTTTTTTTATTGCGAAAGAGTAAGAAACGGGCATGCAGGTCACCTGGTGTTAAGTGGTTACTGCAGCCCATGGACAACCACGTCCAATCTCAAAGTTATAACGGAAGTTCTATTTAAGGATGGATGCGGATGCGCTCCAACTCCTGAGGACTAAGATGGTTGCTTCCAATAATGTGTATCCGGCAACCCCACTTCCCCAACCGAAACACAATACATGAAGAACATGTTGCTTTACGGCGGGTTATGAGGGTGGCGGTGGTACCGCCCCCGGCGAGCGCTAACGGCTCTACCACCTTTTAAATGTCCATGCATATGTCTAAGCGACAGTAACTACTTTCCCTCCTGTAGCCCGTCTGCATTTTCGCTACATTACATTAATATTAGGTACGTTATTGTTATAATAAAAAGGAATATTGTTTAAAATATTACTTTATAATTGAAATAACTGAATACCAGTTTAATTAATCTCTGGCGGAATGGTTATTTAAATCATGAAGTAATTTAAAAGTCAATTATAGTTAAACGCTTTGTTAATTAAATGGTGACTGTCAGACCGTTTCAAATTCTGACCGTTTAATCTATACAAATATTAAATTTGCTAGGTCCCTACATGTAATGTTTGAGGAAAACTATTCAAAATCAAAATACTATTATTAAAATTAGATTCTTTACAGAACTCTTTTTGAGGTCAATAAACTACCACCGATTCTTAAGGTGTTTCGTTTTGGAGAAGAGTCGGCGAAAGAAACTCCAAATATGTATATTAAGGGTCTTTATTAACGCAATAGAAGACAAAACAATAATTCTTATATTTTTTGTCCGTTTGTCTGTTTGTACACGCTTAACTCTTGCACGGCTTAACCAATTTAGGTGCGGTTTTCCCGAATATATTGCAGTAAACTTCACTAAACATTTAGTGTTTGTTTTAATCGGTTAATAAATAAAAAATAGGTGAATTTGAAAATTGCTTATGAACTTCTTGCTATTAGAAAATTTCCGCAAATTTTAACACACTTAACCTAAGAAAAAATATAATCATATCATATCAATTAACAAATAAGGAATAATTACTAAACATACATAAAACATTCCGTTGAATAGTAATTTCATTAGAACTGGAAGCCATTAAAATGGTCTTATTTTATACGAAAATCTTGTTAGGACATTAAAAAAATATTTTTCTTGAAATACGAAAATTTTATGATTTGTTTTTTCACCGATGTCGCGGAAAGAATGAGGCGGAAAGATGAGTTGGAATATTATTTGCAAAAAAATTAATACCTTACTCTCATTTCGTTAGGATCGCGTATAATAGGTACATATATTAATCTTAAAATGTATTACGTAAACACTTATCTAAATATCTTGTGGAATAATTTTTAATACAATTTGTTAATACAAGGTGGTAGAACAGTTTCGACTACAGCACAGTCACAGGTCCGAGATGAGAGAAGAAACGCTGTCGTTGGGGCCCACCAGATGGTAACCAGGTTACCAGGTTACCAGGTGGTAACTTAATAGTGGGTACGATAGTTAAGCCGGGGTGCAACCTCGAGTTCAGGCCCGGGAAAAGAGGTTTTACCTCGAGGCCCGTATTCCTACACCCAAAGCGGCATTGCTCGACGTTGCTGGTGAAGAGAACAAAAGGGCTGGTTCATATCTAGCGCAGAGAATTACGACCGCTATTCAAAGCGGGAATGCAGCTTGCGTTCTTGGCACCATGTTGCATTGGCACTCTCTTTACATTATTTAGGTTAGGCTTTTATTATAATTAGTTTTAAGAGTTTCATTATTGTATTTTATTTTATAATTAAAATGTAAATATATTTTATTTAAATAAAAAAACAAATTGCCTGTGGTATGAGCAGACCGAATACAGATAGAAGAAATCAAGATTTCTGTTAAATAAAAAGCAGCAAGACACAAGTAAATAGAAAAAAAACTAAACTAAGATTTTTTATGTGAGAAGAGTAGCAAATGAGCATGCAAACCATCTGTTGTTAAGTAGTCGCAGTCCTTAGGCTTCCACGTACAACCACAAATACGACTGAAATCCTATCTGAGATCGAACGTCGATACGTTGCTACTCCTGCGGACTAAGAGAAACACAAGTAATACTTTATGACAGATTATGAGAACCGCGGTGGTACCTCCCCGGTCGAACTATGCTTCTCCTACCTTTATTTTTATTACCTTTATTTGACAAAGGTTTAATTAAGGTAATTACAGAACGACATACTATGACGTATTTCGTCTCGAGGGCAATGACTCAAACAATGATGCTCTAATTTGTAAAATTCACAAATTGTCTCACAAATTTGTTCGGAACTCCCATTATTTATATAAACGAATCACTTGATATCAAGACGGAATTCTTTGCGCGCTTAATTTTCTCACGTTTTCACGGAAAATTTTACGCCTACCCGACGCGTATTTCTGGCCGAAGAAAATGATTTAAATCGACGAAATGTTACAGTGTTTCAATCTGGCAACGAGTCAAATGATGAATCAACTACTAATTGTCGTGAAAGTAATAAACTCATAGACAGACACTTAAAGGGAGCTTAGTTGGGGAAATGAATACATTGTAACATTGACATTCATTAAGTTTATGTCTACCTGTGCCCAGGACTTCGTCGGTGATGATTGGCATAAATTGACATAACTCCTTTATTTGTTGATCGATTTCGAAAAAGACAATAAATGTTAAGTGAAGCTCATCACAAGATAATCTCGAAAACTGCATTCAAATCGGATAAGCTGTTTCTGAGATTAGCGTGCACAATATATACATACATACATACATACATACATACATACATACATACATACATACATACAGACAAATAAACAACACG
>DWON01006845.1:0-13489 GCA_018251015.1 Phocides pigmalion okeechobee
GAGTAAAGGAAAAAGATTAAGATTACACAAGAACAGGAATAAAAGTAGTCTCAGGAGGAAATGCAAGTAGGATTTGGGGCAACATGGATAAAATCAATTGATTAATTTACATATACACAAGCAAAACTTACCACCAATACAATTATTAAATTAAGATCTCTTGTTACCTATTTAAAATTGTAATAAAATAACACAATCATTACCTTTTGTGTATATTTAATATTTTGGAGGTCATATTGGAATTTCTTGTACTTCTTAAACTGCGTATAATGAAACTCTCTTGAACACCAACAAGTTCCCCAACTCTTTTCATGGCTTTAGTAAGAGATTCCCAGAGTGTAAGTAAATGTAACCAATCTATGTCATTCCATTGATTACTTACACTGTATGGTGTCACCAGATAAATCAAATGCAAATCAGTTTCTAGCACCAAGCACTGTCGGGCTTTCTGTAATTCACAAAATAAAGATAGACCATCATGAGGGGCCATTGATGATGAAAGGCAAGCCTTGCCTAGAGCAGTGGCTACATAACACTCTTTTTTACAATCAGTTTGCTTCCTAATAAGTTCAAAATTTTCCAATTCTTTCAATGTATCTCCTAGCAACAAACTGTCTGAAAGCAATTTTTGTGCATGTAATAAAGTACATTTTGAATACAGCTCCAACTCTTTCCTTGTACACACATTTTCACTAGCTATCATTTCAAGCATAGATCTCATGTATTTATCCTCACTATTAATACAACTTTTCACAGGATCTAGAACGCCCATCATTAATTCAAATCCCATTTTTCTCTCACCTTCTGTACAAATCAGTATACTTTCACCTGATGTATCTCTTCCCATTCGTCCAGCCCTTCCTATCATCTGTTTGTATGTTAAAATATTTATAGGCTGTCTTTGAAATATTGGTGTTCTAATGATAACTTTTCTTGCAGGTAAATTGACACCTGAACTTAGAGTGGACGTTGCTACAAGGACCCTTAACGCTCCAGATTTAAATGCCCCTTCTATTATGTCCCTTTCGTCAAATGTCAATCCTGCATGGTGATATGCAACACCAAAAGAAATTACTTGTTTTAGGATTTGATCTAGTCCTACAGGACAATTTTTAAGTTGTTCCAAAACTTCAAGTATGCTCTCAGACTTCAGCTGATTCCTTAAAATTATTCCGCTTTCAGCTGCAGAACAGCCTAGTTTGTAAAATGAAGTTGCAATATTTTGGGCCAAATTTTCACATCTATTCTTGGTCATGCAAAATATCAATACGGAACATCCATCTTTGATTGTGCCTAAACAAATATTCAGAATGTTATCATTTTCACAGGCAGAGTCCACATGATCATTATTTTTTATGTATTTTCCATTTTTATCATATAATTTATTTTCAATAAGACAAAATTCATTTAATGGAATTGGTCTGAATTCAGTAATAAATAATTCGGCATCTAGCCACTTAGCTAATTCGTCCAAATTGGGCAGGGTAGCAGACATGCCAACAATCTGAATTTTTATTTGTAATCTTGATGATATATATTTAACTTTAGTGAGGAGAAGTTCTAATATATATCCACGATGTGGATCTCCCAGAAGATGCAATTCATCAACAATGATTGCACCAAGTTCAGATATATTATTTTCATCTAACAATCTGTTCAATAAACTGTTTGCCTTCTCTATAGTGCATATGGCAATGTGTACTGCTTGCAAGCCTCCAGGGGGTGACTGAGAGCCCATAAATCCTTCAACCCTAATTCCAGAACTGGAGAGAATATCTTGTAAATAAAACATTTTCTCACGAACTATAGAAACAAAGGGTAAGATAATTATTACCTTTTTCTGTCGTTCTAAAATAGTCTTAATTGTTAGTATCTCTGCCACCAGGGTCTTACCAGCAGACGTTGGTGCTGAATAGACCAAGTTACAATTTTCTGCAAGTACTTTAGAATTACCTAAGCAAGAAACTTGCCATTCAAACATCTGTGTTATTCCCTTTTCTTCATATCTGTAAATAATTTCTTCAGGAAGACCCCAGTTTTTTAAATACTTGCTATTGTCTTTACTTTGCGATGATATTCTGCTTGGATAACTACTGCTATTTAAGCCAGTGCATTTTGTTAGAGGACTAGAGTATCTAGAATTTTTTAACTCTTTGATTTTATTCAAGGAAGTATCAGATACAGTTTCTGCAACATATTCTTTTACACAAGGTAGAGAATTCTGTAAATTAAACGTATTATCGAAACAATCGTGCAAAAAGGTTACATTTTCGGCCAATATATGTGAATCGAATTCATCAGTTTCCAAGCCAGCCATAATAGATTTTAATATATCAATTCATTACATTTAAAAATAAAAACAGTAAATATCAACAAAAATTCATTCGGCTCCTTGACAGTAGTAATGTCAAATGTCAATCAAATGAACACAGATCACTGCACAGCACAGTATATACCTTACAATCAATCTACAAAATCAAATGATACGTTACATTCAATCTACAAAATCAAATGATACGTTACATTCAATCTACAAAATCAAATGATATCTACTTGAATTTACTCTATTATGTCTTATTGGTATTGATGTCTATCAAGAGAGGCTCCCATAAAACCTGGTAAAATTGCTAGCGTTGACATTAACAAGCCAGACTATGAACATGAAAATTATTATTTTTTTATTTCACTTACTCTTCTGGTATTTATTACCTCTAAATCCTTAACTAATACACTCCCGCTTATGTATCGGAAAGAGTAAATAAAGCAACAGACACTCTTATACCTTTATAGTTAATATGTTTGTTGTATTCTACTTAAGTATGAGGTAATTTAATTAAAATGACGAGTATTTTATTAAATAAATTTTAATTTAATACGATTATACATTTTGATACAGAACATATATATAACTGTTAAATATAATATATTACAAAGTGGACACGTGAAATTATATATACTAATATAACAGTATTCCAACATTCATTTCCAAATATATATAGCAAAAATGTTTACGTACTTTTATTAATAATATTTTAAGCTACACACAAATTGTTGGTCTGCAACTGACGGTTGTACGAATTGATATTTAAATAATATCAATGTAGTATTTTTTCCAAACATTATTTTTTATTTGGTGCGCAAAGGAGTAATACACCGTTATTGCGCACACTTTTATGTATAGTATTGCATTAGTCGATTATCTACCTGCCAGTTATTTGACCGCACATATATTTTACTTTTAAGGCGCGTTCCACTAAAATATCCCAACCATTGTCGTACAGGTATCTCATAACATACAATGAAATCGAAAGAGAACAGCAAATAGTTGTTTTGTGTTGTAGAATATGTTATTATGATAGGTTGTATATCTGTTAGTTCACATAATTTCGATAAATATGTACATACATTATTGCGTACTAGTAATTCATTATTAGTGTTCTATGTAATTTTGTTTCTATCATAATTTTATCTCTGTAGCAGAAGCTTCCTTTCCTTCAGTAAGTGCTCGAGACTCATGGATAAATGCTGCATAGGTTACACCCTGCAAGAAAAAAATTAAGTTCCATTAATATCACCTATTTAATGTTATATAAATATATGGACATACAAATGAAAAATATTTTCAACCAATTTATTTCTGTTATCGATTCTAAAAGCCTGCACAAACACTGCAATAATGTAAAACACAATTTTCATAAGATGTACATGTATGTGGGTGTGCACCGCCAATAAAAGTGTGTTGCGTACCACCTATATTTGGAGTTCGTTTTGCTGCCCTTTTCCAAAATGAAATATTTTACGAGTCGATTGTTGTTTATTAGATAGATAATTTTTTAGTAGAATTCTCACTAAAATACTAAAATAAATTTTAATTTAACAAATGATACATAAAATTATTAATAATACCTGCTGCATAGCTGCTCTAACAAAGCCTTCATTGGCAGAAACGGTTAGAGCTTTAATCCTATTTCCAAAATTAAATACAATTTTCGACCGTAAACGGACATGCCCTCGAACTTTAAGGGATTTTCTGGCATAATCGTCTTCACCTATAACAGTAATAACACGAGAAATTAATGAAATGTTTTTTTTGAATAAAAAATGACAATATTCATACATTGATTTGTACACTTTATAAAATAAAGCATTGATAGAAAACTATTAAAAAGTCTATATATAAATACTATATTTACATACCTTCAAAATCGTCGTCGAAAACTCTTATACGCTCTTTTAGTTCCGCCGCGCGTTTCTTCTCATTGGGGCCTCCAAGGATGTTTACAATCTTTTCAAAATCATTCCAGGCAGTTGTACAACATACTAAAGTTTTCCCTAAAATTGTTATATCATATGATTTATTACAAAATATATTAAAATTTTTATTTAATGGACATTTACAATTTTATAATCAGTAGCCGTTGTGTAAATACTATATTTTAGTTCACATATATGTATGTAATAGGTGGCAAAAACTTGTATGGACTACTACTACACCCCTTTGTAGAGTGAAGCTATTCTTTTGATAAAAAATATGAGTCACAAGAAATAATAACTTATCTACTATCAACTTCAAAATGAATATCATTATCTATGCCAGCAGTGATCACTTACACTAAGGTGGAATGCGTGTTTAATTGCTAGTTTAGTTTCGAATAATACTCATATAATTTAAATACCTTCAAATAATTTTTCTAGCACAGGCTTCACAGGCCTTTCTGCCTCCCAAGCAGACTGTTGAGTCAGCACATCTTGTTTGAATATGTAATTACAATGACCATTCGTCATGTTGCTTACATAGGCCATCATCGCAGTTACATCCAAATTTAGAGTATCAATAGACAGATTCTCTTCCATGCACTGGGTAACTCCTTGAAGTGTTGGTACACTAAAATTTCAAATAACACCATTAAATACTTTAATTTTTATTTTAGGCGCTATTTTTAGAAATAATTTAATATTATACCTGTATTACAAATAATTATGCAATATGTTCATTGTGTTTTTTTTTTTGAGAATTTGGGACAAAACGTGGCTATACCGAAAAAAACATTCTAATTACCATTCACTGCAGGACTAACATTTATATTAGTCAGTGTTGCGTATGGCGGCACTACATTAGAAATGTCTATTTTAGACAGGAGATGTGCCGAAGATTCACACATCTAGTGTGTCTGGAAGCATCCATAAATCGATCTCACCTACCACAATATAGAATAATTTAATTTTCTACATTTACTGTGACCTTTACTAAACTGTGCAACAGGAGTGAGTAATTTGTAATTAATATATTTTTTATAAAATTTGAGTAGTATACAAGCATGTAGCTATATGTTCACATGCCGCTGAGACTACTTCCTATTGGAAGTAGTTGTACATCTTTTTATGGTCCTTTATGGTCATATCTGACTCTTTCACAAATGCATTTCCACTCTTAAAAATCTGAGATGATTAGGCAATGTGAAAGGGAATAGGAACTTTTTCATCAAAACTGTGTGAGAGTTTTACTGCCTAGGTAATCTGTACAAGTTCTACCACCTTCCTAAATTATTCTTACCCAATATGACAGTCTTCTTCTTCCTCATCACTGGAACTCCAAGTGTCATCTATATCATCAGAAGGATTTGAATCTGCCAAAACTTCACCTTTGACTACAATGCCTAAGGATTGTAGCCTATTGGCTAAATTCTTTTCTATTCCACTGGCAAATTCAAATACAACCTAAAAGCAAAACAAATTGTGTTTTCTATAGATTGTAATAAGAACTATGACTACTTTAATATTCTTCCTATTCAGTAAGAGTCTTTTTATTATATGACTATAAATTAGACAGAATTTGCAGGTAAGATAATATTGTGCAAAAAATTAATTTATAATAATAATATGAATTTATCTATTGCTTAAATATCTGACTCCAATATATTTATCATAAATACCTGGCTCTGGCCCATCTTAACGAGTTAATTATTCAAGAAGTTTCTTAAATGAATAGGGAGATAGATACAAAATTCTACAAATAAATAGAATTATAATAATGAAACACTACACTTGTGCCTAGATCTCTTGAATTTCCATCTTCAAACATGCATCAATTAATAAAACTCAAATAATACAACTAAAGGTTAAAGTTAGATAATTTTACCAGCCTTTGGTGACTGGTACATGCAAAGGTACAGCTTAGCACATTCTAGATAATCTTCTGCCTGGTCTAAAATGGAACGTGCACCATACGAAGAATTTCCCGAACTTAACGCTGACAGTGATTTTGGATTTCTTGCTATTACTGAAAAATGACAATATTTTATATATATTTTTTAGTACATAAGTAGGGTATAGAACTGTACAACAGATGATTATCAAAGCTGCCTACACTGCAACTTTTTGCAGTATCTAAACATTGGTGGACCTGTATTAAACCTTTTTCTATGAGCATTTGAGTACTATTATTACTCTATACAATTAGTATGATGTTTTAAAAAATAACATAAGCTTAATTTTTATGATACAAAATTTTACTTTAGTAGGTAATACCTTTTGTCCATGTTTTACCCTCGTCGCCTATTATGTCAACAAGCAGCTTATTTTCATGTTGCATATGAAACGTCTTGCACACCGACACCACTCCAGGTCTCAGGGCACAGTCCACCAAGGCACCTAAATGCCTGAGGTTTGAACATGAAAGCTGCTCTATTTTAATATTCTTTGAACTTTGCAACTGAAAACAAAAATAAAATAAAATAATACATCTCTTTTATTAGATACTAGCTGTACCCTACGCGCGTTGCTACGCCATCTACTAAAATAAATTTGAAGGAAAAAAATATTCAATTCATTTTGAGTAATTTTATTGATTTTGTTCATTTCGAAAAATATATACGAAATTTATTCGAATGATAGTGGCGCCATCTGTCAAAAATTGGTCGTACCAACTCAAAAACCTTCATGGTCTCATGCACAACAACTTTGCTAAAGATCATAATAAATCAAATGCATAGTTTAAGATTCTATAAAGGACATACAGACAAACATTCATTTTTATATATTAAGATTTGTGAAAAACTATACGCTTAAATAAAGGAATTAAAACAAGAATAAGAAAATCATAACTGTATTGTTTAAATGACTAATACTTGCACTTGCACTGTCTACTTTTCTGGAAGTAAGTTCTTAGTTTAAATTATTGTGTAACCATTTCAATTAAATTAAATAAAAAAATATTAAAATTGTTACATACTCTTTGCAAGAATAAAAGCTCTTGTTTTATTTTCCTCTGCAACTTCAAGGCTCCATCCAAAGATTTAATTGATTCCACTAATTGTATTAACTTTTCACCAAAATTAATCTTCTCTAGTAAAAGAGTATGCACTTCCTTTTGTTTATCCATATTGCATCAACATCCAGGAAAATAAAGAATAATTGAAATTATTATGAAATTGATGTTTAATGATTATTACTCTGTTTCTACCGAATTGTATATATTATATATAAGTATATACATTGGTGTTATATTTTTTCCTATTTAAATAAACTGTGATTTACAATTACGAATAAATAAAAATGCAGTCAACCAATACACCACACCAACTATCACTTCGTAAGAAATTAAAGAAATCAGAATTTTGACATTGACATTTATTTGATTTAAAATTATGTGACAGCAGACAATGACAGCAAATATCCTATGTAATACTAATAAATCACCTCAAATTAAAAAAAAAACTTATAATAGACGAACATAATCTGCTAGCAAAATACTTTTTTTTATGTAAATATTTATTAACATCAAGAAATACACTAATCAACAAGAAAAGAAGAAACCACTTCTCTTCTCTTTGGCTGATAGAATCCAAGGCCAGAAGTTATTTATATAAAAGAATATTTTTGACAATGTCAATATCAAGTTATTGTCAGCTGAGAGATCAAATATTTTGAAAATAAAATATTTTAGTTCTTAAATATAGCAGTTAATGCAAGTATTACGGAAACTTACAAGTAAACAATAGATAATGGAATCATCAGATGTAATATTATTACAATCTGGCAGCTCCCGTGACTCCCACGATGCAGAGTACGTATTGTTAACTACAGTTGTTATACGTATTCATTTAAATTAAATTACAAATATGATTTTATATATTCATTTACTATAATCAACATTACTACAAAAGTAAGCAGCGTATAGTAGTTTACTTTACATACACTTCAAGTTATCGTAGATACGTACTGACTATGTATAAAGATTAATTGTTTAAATGATATCTACCTGTAGTTTTAGAGAGTCAACTTGATCTCAGTTACCCAAAAAGTAATGTACGTTCACAAAACCAACTTGCTTTTGTGTACAATCAAGTTATAACTAAACAGGTTATAGCTTTTAATTATAAATTTATTTTATAAACAATGAGTGTGCAAATTTTCGAAGAGCAACATGCAACACACACACGATTTGTATATATAGTAGATAGATCGTATTTTGTTACAAAATTATCTTTAGTAAAAAAAAAACTATCTTCATAGCTGTTCCAATGTGGGTGACTGACTGATATGTAACTATAGCTCTACAATACTTCTCCTATTTTATAGTAATTGATTGCAATCTGTTTTACATTTCTTTTCTTACAGAAATGTGTCTACAAGATCACCTGGTGGAGATTCAGGAGAATTGCGTGAACAAGTCTTTGCCAATCTTCAGAAGCCTAATATACCTAATGTCAATGTTCCAGAGAAAATTATTATTTGCTTGGATGCATGTTATGACAATCATAATTCATTGTATCGTTTGGGCGATGGGTCTGCATTTACTCCCATCAATATGTTGAAAAGGGTTCTTGATTTCTTCTTACATTCTAAACATGCCATCAATAAAAAAACAGAGTTTGCTTTGATCGTATTTAAGAACAATAATCCTTGTTGGTTACACAACTTTACTAACAATGTAAGGGATATTATCAATGCTATTGATTATGTTAATCCTGAAGAATGCACTTCAGAGACATTTGACTTTAAGAACATCTTTAATGTTTTTGAAGATGAATTAGTCATTCCAGATTATAAGTTACAATGTACATTGCCGCCACCATATGTAGTGAGAATGTTAGTTTTGTATGGGCGGTCAAATTGTATTCCTCTGATACCACAAGATGATCAATACTTTAATTTCCTCAAAAAACATATGTACTTTTACATTGACATTCTCCTTGCCCATGAAGAAGATTGTGCTCGGTATAAGTGCGAGGAAATTTACGATGCTTTGCAGGATTTAGATGATGGCTATTCATATGTGTATGAAGTGTCCAGGAATGCTACTAAGATTCACGATTGTATAGCCAAACTTCTAGCACACCCTTTGCAAAGGCCTCTACAAAAAAATACAGACTATACATTTGGAACTAGATACTAAGTTATTATATATATCCTTAATATTGTGTTTAACAGTGTGAAATATTCAATGTCCAAACCTTTAACAATATTTTCATTTTCACAAAAAAAAAAATGTAGCTCAATTGGCTAAATATAATTTTGAAAAAACCTACTTCACTTTTATTGTCTTTTTTTTCTATAGACCCTTACTAAAATAAAAAAAGTTTAGTTACCTTTCCTCAGTTCAATTATTGTCTGAAAAATTTTGATTGCTGGTTCGGTTAGGACAACCTATTGCAATGTAAACTACATCGTCACCATGATTGCAAGAAGCAACTGTTTTCATGGCCTAGTGGATTTTTAAAACTGCTGCTGATGCGATGGTGTTGCTAAGATTAATGTTTTTGATATTATAAAATTATATAGTTATTTTTTTGTTTTATGTAATGTATTTTAATGGGGTAAAATGTTAAATAAAAGCATCCAGTGATAATTTGACATATTTAATCCAGCTCTTCAAAGGGTTATGGTTGGTAAAAAAGAAATGGAACTAAAGCTATTACAATATAATTATATTTTATGATATATTTCCAATACAAAATTCTCCTTTTGGAATAATATGATTTTGCTATTAAATAATTCCTATATTCCGTTTATGATTCACTTAACATTTCTTGAAATGTTCAACACAATATAAATATTAAGTGAATACTCTAAATATCCGGCACAGCCAACATTTTAATTCCATACTTACCAATGTTTATTTGTTTGTAATTCTTTGTCATTCACTTTATTTGCGAACGACATGATACTGAGGCAATTCAGCACATCAGAATATTTTTTTATCATACGTACAAATGATGGTAATTAATGATTATAATAATATAAAACGAATTGTATCAATTCCAAGAAATATAGGTATGGTTTATGATTCTTAATTTTGATAATGTAGTAAATATTAACTATTACAATTATATTCCTGAGTGTTCATTACGAATATTTAAACATTTATACACTGTTAACATAGGAATAGGGAAGACATATTTGTCATATACAATATACTATTTAGGTCATATTTCATTATAAAATTTGAAATCCATTTTATGTGTAATTGTAAATCACATTTGAAGTTTCCATTCTGATTTGTCCTGTTTTAAAGATATTGTACGAAGGATGACGATTCATTTAAAATATTACGTAATTATGATATAAATCTGCTGTTTAATGCACAGACAAATTTAAAAATATTTGTTTTTACTTTATGATCCCTTTGTCATAATCATTAGAAGCATTGTGCAAAAAAAAAATAACAGTCGACACAAACAAATTAAATTAATTCGCGTTTCTTACATTGTTTACTTTCTTTCACAGTTAAAATAATAACCAGTTGCCCCGGAAGTACTTACAAAAAAAAAATCATAAATAACCAGAGGTATAAAATATTTTAATAATAATTTTCACAAGCAACAAGTTACACTCCCAACACCACAAGCCGCCTGCAACAGACAGCCATCGGAATGATATTTTCCAAAACAATTCTCAATATTCATACGGCACTTAAAACATTTACATTGAAGCAAATATATAATCTTACTTTGCACACAATGTGAACAATGTGTTACAAGTTACTGTGAATAATTTTTAATATATGAGGCTATTTTTGATTCAAAACAGACCCTATACAAATTTTATATCAGTAAATAATAAAAAATAAAAGTAACATGTAAATGAACCAAAAAAAATAAACTATTTACAATGATTACATACATATATATATATACTTATATAAAACATTCTAAAAGCAAACTACATAAACCACTTATGTTACACATCAGCTAGGATTGCATGGTTTTGTTGAAATATTGGCATTCTTCAGACGAGGCATTAACTAATAAAAGTGAATGAAACTCAAGCACTCAAATATGTCTAATAAACTACACAGAACACTTATGTAAATAGCTTCAAAGCTTTCTGTATGTTAAGGAATAAATAAGTACTGAATCAAAAAACAAATGAGAATACAAAAGCAATTTAAAATTTAAATTTTGACAAATATATTTTTTTGCATGTTGTATAAAAAATATATTTATATCCGATTAAATTATATATTATCCGAATAAATTGTATATTATATAATATTGTAAGGAAATTAGTTAAAACAAAAATATAATTGTTTGCCTCGTTTCCGTTTTTGGGAATTCATTTGTTTTACATACTATATAAATCTGGAGTGTAACAAGTAAATAAATATTCATTAAGTCAACTTTTAGTTTTGTTATAGCAATTTCAAATTGGTTTAACTTCAGCTACTTTACAAACAAACACAAATAAATATAATACAATGACGGCCTCTAATATCACTTTACTGGCACTATCGGATGAATTAGGACCTAAGGCTACTACAATGTAAAAGATATAAATAAAGCTTACCTTTCAGTATTTGTATTTTTTCATAGTATAAATTATGATAACTCGATATTTGATACACATTACTTGTCAAATGTTTCGTAATTTATCTGCTATAATAATTATCGCTTCGGTCGTTGCGGGTGCATAATATAGTAATATATACACCCAAGATTTATAACACTGGTTGATTTACAAACAATAAATAACATCACTTATCAGTCTCAATACTTTAAAGTCTATTTACAATATGTAAATTCAATTGATGTCAAAATCATATTTAGTATCCATATGTATATGTGAAGCACCAAAGCTGTTTAGATTGAATGGAGTTTGAACCATAAATGACTTTATATTTTGAACAATAACGCTTCAACAGTTACACAAGAACATAATGTTGTATGATAAAAATATTCCTACAGTTCAAGCCAATATATAAAATATAATAAAGAGAGAATAATTAAAGCGTAAAACCATTAGCTTGACTGTTGAAACAAAACATTACTGTACGACTAAATAGCTTCTTACCTGTATAATATAATTTATACAGAAAGAGTTAAATAGTAAGAGTAATTAATTTTATTTATTTTAATAGCGCCGAATAATTTGCAATATAATAACTACAAAATAATCATACAATATTTTCAAGACGCAGATAAGCAGATGCTAAATTATAGCAATAGAATAATAGATGAAATATTATGTACGAGACTTCATTCTAAAAAAATCTAATTCATTCTCAGAATATGATACATTTTTAATACTCGAAGCTGTCACTTCAATAATGTGGTGTTGACACACCATTTCATTATGTGAATATCCAAAAGCAATCGTGTTTTGCAAGGAAGACAGGACTAGATGATTCGATATTTTATTTAAATTTAAGATTCAACCGTGTGATATATGTACTAACAACTAGTAAAGCACACCCGCCGCTTTCCTACACAGCTGCTTGAAACATTTGCATCTCAGTGGAATGTCGTTTGAGTATCTTATTCAGTCTTATTGCGGAGTTCGAGTGGCGGAGAGGACCCATCGCAGCTTTGTGCGGCAGCGGCGCTCCACACCTTCCGCCGTCGTAATTAACACCATAATGAACTCTATTAAGCCTACTTTTATAAATTACAATTTAGACCCGATAGCGCTCACTTCATGAGGATTAAGTCGTATATCCTAAAAACTTCTAAGTAGGTTAAAAATACGATTACGCGGTACCGTTCGAAACGATAAACGCGCGACAACTTCGCGAAGTACTAAAATCACTCAGGAGATCTAAATCTAGGGGGAAACTTTAACGTCTCTAATAAATATTCGTAAACGTTCCTCCGGTGTCGCCGTGCGGCCACGCGCCCACTGCACACCACTCACTACTCGCGGTCGTTAGAAAATTTTCCTTCGGATTGAAGAATTTTTAATAAAAATATTTAAACGCTTGGATATAACCTAGTCTGCATAATCAATCACGTACAAACGAATGTATACAAAAACGTTGTAATCTTATGGAGTCTTCTGTCGCGTTTTCTCCGTAGAAACATCTTGCGATGCGGTGATATTACATTCCCCAAACCATTATCGGGAATAACCGTTCCGCACACCGTGTTTTATTTCTTATAAAAACGGAAATTTGCTTTAATCTGTCTGAGGTTAAAATTACATACCTGGGAAGCAACATAATTGTGCAAAAAAATGGATGTGGGGTGGGGGGGGGGAGGGGGCGGGAGGGGGC
>DWON01006846.1:0-13488 GCA_018251015.1 Phocides pigmalion okeechobee
TGAGGATGGCGGTGGTGCCGCCCTGGGCGAGCTCTAACGGCTCTACCACCTTTAACACTTTCCCTACGGCGTACATCACCGCTGTATATTGCGCGACGCAACGCGCTGTATAACTTGTACACACGTGTTGTAGTTACACATTTATTTGGATTACGAACGAACACGAACAAGTGCTGTATTTAAATTAAAACAAATTTCCTCGTATCTTCAGTCTAAATATTTTCTTTCTTCACTAATGCCAATTATACCCACACAATTCTCTGTCTCTGTGTCTGGACTCTCTGCCATGCCAACTCTCGGATGCCAACTCTGGACTTCCAACTGTTAGAATCCAAAATGAACACGCCACTTGATGTTAAGTACTCGCTACATTCTGTGGACATCTATCTATACATACAACCTCAACGAGACTGAACTTTCGTCGCCTCATATTTTTTTGACGGTTATAAAGCTTCACCGTATTAGGGCAGCGGTGGTATCTACTCGGTTGAAGTTTAGTATACCTGCATGACTTGCGGCGAGTACTCGCTCATGATGGCGTCGATGTGCTGGCGCGTGGACAGCAGGTTGCGCAGCAAGCCCAGCGTCTTCATGATGACCCTGGTGTCGCTGTCGCCCAGCAACCGGAACATCTGCTCCGTGCCCAGCGTCGTGAGGATCCGCTGCTTCACCTTCTGGTCCGCCTGGAACCACCAGTCTGTCATCAACACACTGCTGTCCCACTGATGGGTTTCTCGCAGAATAGAAGGATTTAGGTTATAGTCCTAAAAAATTCTAACAGTCTTCATCTATAGTATATCTGTACCTATAATAAAATTGTAACTGATCGCTGTCTGTACATGGCAAATATATTTAAAAAATCATAATTGGGTGCCTTTATGTATACAAGAGAACCCAAAACAATGTTTTTCATTTTGTCTGTATATCTGTATGTTTGTGCACGCTAATCTCAGAAATGGCTTATCCAATTTGAATGCAGTTTTCAAGAATATAAATATTGTGTTGGGCTACACTTAACAATTTAGTGTTTCTTTCATTTAAATTGGTTAACAAATAAAGAAGTTATATCAATTTATGTAACATGTGAAAAGAGTCGCAGGCAAAAATTAGTTTTTAAAAAAAAAACGCATAAAAAATCACAATCATCCCTTGCGAATCGGTCTCCACTGTCTGAGAACGTGTAGTAGAAGCGTTGTAATTTCTGAGGTCTAAAATAAAACGCTTCAAAAATAATTTAACTCATTTACATTTTGAAGTGTCCAACAAAAAACAGCGGCGCTTTACTATTGATATACAGAAACAGGCATCTTGCCCAGTGGACCATGGACAACCCAGGAATCTAATTTTATGAGCCAAAACTTTAACAGTAACAGATAGGAAAACGGCACTCCTCCGACCCCAGCTGCAGTTACCTGGAAGGCCATGTTCATGAGCGCCCAGATGCCGTTGAGGCGCAGCGCCGCCTCGGGCCGCCGCGTGAGGCTGCACAGCATCTCCACGGCTCCTGCAAGCATACAATCTTCACATGTTACATGTTACATCCGTCTGATTTTATACCATACGTATGTAGAATAAGTAAATACTGAGTAGTTTTTATTATTATTAATTAGAACATTCAGCATATAATATAACTAACGAACCGGCCCAGCTTCACTCGGGTAATAGAATTTATATTTACTTACATTTTTTTTTTGCACACATGCATCCAGTCATTACCTAGTTGCAAAAACTAACAATTAGAAACACTTTCGAATGATGACTGAATTACTATCTTGAATTTAACTATTTAATTTCTCGCCTAATTTACAAAAAAAACTTAACTAAACTTAAAAACTTAACTTCCACAGAAATTACCCTAAGTGTTGTTGAAACCTGAGAAAATCCGCCCAGTACCTTTTGAGTTTATCGCGAACAAACAGACGCGACGGGGGACTTTGTTTTATAATATTTATTTATAGATTAATTGGAACAATCAATATTAAGTATATTTACTTATAAACAAAATCATACAAAATGAATAAGTAATAGTAAAAAAAGAACACTTTAGTAACATAATGTAATCTAACTTAGTATAATCTACAATATAAACAAACAGTTTGTCAACAAAAAAATATAGCCAAAAAGGCTAATGTGACTAGTGAATTGGTAATAAGGCCAGAGTACAAACCTAGGTCCGTTCATGGGTTAAAGGCCAAAGTCCAAGTACCTTGGTCCAACATTGGCTCCTTGGCGGGGGAGAATTCGAGTAGCAGGTTGCACAGCGTCGAGGAGCCCACCGTCAGCAGCTCCATGCCCGGGGACTCCGACAGCAGCTGCATCAGCGGCCGCCACACGCCGTGGTCCTGCACCACACACATGTACACATTATTTATTTTTATAAAAGACTAACAAACGAACAAGGTACCTAATGTTAGGGGATCACTAAAGCCGTAAATAAAATCTTAAAGAGGACTGAAGTAAACAGATGCATTACCACTCCTTAGTACTTGTTTGAGATGTATTTGTATTCGGTAACCCTATTTTTACAATCTTAACAACTAATTCTTCATGAGGCCTTATGAACATAGCAGTGGCTTCTAGCCAATAAAAAAATAGTTATAAACTAGTAAGATACCAGTTACTACAAACAACCTTATTAAATAACAAGATAATGCCCAATACATGCATGAACTTAAACGTACCAACACGCTTAAAAGAAATAAGCAACGGGAAAATCGTCGAAGCCAAACGTTACCAAACGTAAATTAAACTAGGTATGTTACTAAAAATAATATTGTAATATAAAAAATGTGTCACAAAGTGGTTCCATGCTATATTTACCTGCGCGCTATTACCTGAAATGTGGTCCGTAACTGCTGCACTGACCTTGATAGCGAGTGCAGGCACCGCACCGCCGCCAGCCGAACCTGACAGTGACATACAACGTTCAAATATTACAGCTAATTAATAACTACACTGAACTCTACAGTATTACGATAATGTCATATTTGTGTAACTGATAATTACACTGAACTCTATTACGATAATCTTAAAATTTTCATTTTACATGATACGGCATTACTCTACATTGAATTTACTTATACACTAAAGCCTTTTAAATAAAACAATCCTGAATTATACTAAATGAAAATAAAAAAAAGGATTATTTATATCCTTAATATCAAACTATATTTTTATATGTATCTATCTCACCTAAAAATCAATAAAAAAAACATATCTCATCATTGAGATACCATTTGCATAAAAGATCTAAATATAATTTCTTATAAGTTTTTTTTTGTCATCATGATCTGACGCAATTCGATAGGATCGCGCAGACAGTCAAATGGATAGATTAATAGACGGACAGAGAGACGGTCAGATGAACAGACGGACAAGCAAATAGATAGTGAAACAAACACAGGGACACAAAAAAATTATAAAGGTCTCTCCCTATTTTTCCAAATTGCCTATGCAACCGTAGACAGCACTCACATTAGGTTCCGCGTTGTTCATCCCATTGACAACATGCACCATGAGGCCGTGGGTCTCGATGATGCGCTTGCGGATGTCCTCGTCGTTGGCGCCGAGCGACGCGAAGCACTTGAAGGCGCCCTGCTTGGCCGCCGCCGACGGGCAGTTCACGATCTCCGCCAGCGAGATCATCAGGTGGTTGGAGATCGCCGCCAGCCGCTGCAGAGACGTGTCTACCTGGTGAACGAACATGTCATTTATTTATGTTAAAACTAAATGTACTCGTGACATCAACCTCAATTTTATAACAAGTGTACATAGAGAGAAGGAAATGTATTACACATTTACGTAACCACGGAGGGCAGCAAAACAAACTAATTTCCATAATCAAAAGACTATTGTGGTTATTGCGTGACGGGGTTCTGAACAAATAAACAGAGAACAGTAACGATGATCGGACATCCTGATAGTTAAAAATATATGAAAAAAAAACTGTCAATTTGGGCGCTTTGTCAAGAATTACGAACACGATGAAATTTCCCAAAAAAATATTCAATGCAAAAACGCAGCTCGTTAAGATTTTTAAATTTATATATTTAAACTTATTTTTCGTAGTAACGAGCCAAATGCGTCAAAATCCCGTACGCTGAAGGTTCCTTGTCAATACACATTTTTGTTTTAAATTTTATTTTAGTTTAGTATTATTGACAAACGAAAGTAGCATCGATACTACAAACGCAGGTACTATGAACACCTTATTCGAACGAAACCCTAAAAACATAATGCAAAGATAGGCACATTCCTCGTATAAACACTGAGTTTGCAATGTTAAAATATATTACCTCGTAGATTTTTTTTTCGATAATTTCTGTTTGAAATTTTTTGGCATTTTATCATTCGGCAGTTTAGGCATTCAATTTATATTTAGAGCCACTAGTATCCATCCCTACTATCTATCAAAATATATCATTTCCAAAAAACCTTTTTTTCAAGGTGACGGTGAAATAGAGATGTCTGTATTTCATTTTTATCTACTAAAACTAAAAACAATACTCGACACAATGACCTTAATCGACTTTTAATCACTGTCCTTAATCGGTCTTTTACAGTTTTGTTATTGTTTTGATATTAAACTTCGATCCTGCCCCTCTTACGTGAATAGGATAAGCTAAGCTTGTGAAAAAAACTTAACACTTTCCCTGCGCCGTACAACACTTTTGTGTAGTGCGCGGCGCAACGCGTTTATGGCTTGTACACACCTGTCTTGAACGTACAAATCTGTATGGATTACGGGCGGATAAAAGTTCTGGGTTAACGTCGGCGCTACAAGATTGGGGGCGGACATTACGTCTGTGTATTCGTAGATGATACACAGATACTGCAAAAATACAATATTTCAGTCAATTGCCTACACATTTTCAGTATAGAGAAGCTCCAGTTTAGTGCCGATCCCCGCAACGCTGACCCGATGTAATACATGAGATCCGCAGTCAAAGTGTTGAATAAATAAAGTAAAAATAAATAAATATACCTCGGCCAAGTATGCCAATGTTTCGGCGGCGGTCGCCCTGATGTCCTCCGGCATGTCTTTAGTGCACAACCGCGCCAAACATGGCAACGCTCCAAATACCACCCTGCAATTAAAGTATACATTATTCACTGTTTTAATTACCCGCAAAGGATTTTCAACCTTATCGCCTAAGGAATAGATGGGATGCGAAAATTTTGACGAATTCAAAAATAAAATCAGATATTGGCGATTTCATTGTTACAACTCACATATAAGTTACAACTACTATTTTGCGTACATTTGTTAATGTCGTGTTTGTTCTCGACAAAAAATAATTAACATGTCACAACTCAAAAATATTATAAGTAGGTAAAAAAATCTGGGTTTTAGAATTTCAAAGCGTTTGGGTATAGCGGTTCGTAGAATACCTGTTGCAGTCCAAATAGCCACCGAATAAAATGGCCATAACATGTATGTATGTGTCTACATTTTGTGCTTCGCAGACAGAAAGACAGAGTGACAGACACACACAAAGACAGACAGACATATAGACATGTCGAAATGATCAAGGCTCATTTTTTTCCATTTGTACATGGAGTACTAATTTAATTTCGTGACTAATGAGCACTATAGATGATAGATGAATGGTATACAATACAAACTAGCTAACATTTATGTACCACTTGTGAGAACTACAGCTCTATTGTATTATATGGTATGGATCGACGACCTGATAAAAGTAGCGGGTAAACATTGGATGGTACAGAACCGGTCAGAGTGACGGCACCTGGGGGAGACTTATTTCCAGCAGTAGACACGTAAAGGCTGATGGATGGATGGACGGATATCGTATTATATTGAATCATATTGTATCATATAGTGTTGTGTCGTGTCCTAGTGTCGTGTCGTATGTTATCGCAATACCTGTTGTCGTCGGGCGGCAACGCGCCGGCGCGGTGCATGAAGGTGAGGCAACGTGCCGCCACCAGCGCCACCGGCAGCGGCTTGTCCCTCGACACCAGCGTCGACAGCATCTCCGGGATCGAGCGATCGCTATACCTGCGCACACTTCTGTTTTACAATGTGCATTTCTACCTGCAGAGCATTTTTTTAGATATCTTTGAAAAACCATTGTCAACATTTTGAACAAATAAAATAAAACCGGAGAGTTCTGACGAATACATGTGTCTGACCAGATTTCTCAGACGAACTGTAAACATACGCTTCAGTACGATTGTACAATTATGGGACAATGAAAGATTTGTGTATGTTAATACACATTTTTTTTCTGTGTCTGTATGTTTTCAAAAGTAGTAGGTATAACATTTCATGTTTCATAAGCCCTTAACACAAACACGACATACTATCCAAAGACAGCTTTAGCTAACCTTGATCTAATTTTACTAATAAAATTATTTGAAGACGCATTTTGTTTAATAAATAACATCATAAAATTGAACGTACTAACGTTCAAAGATGTATTTTCAGTAAATGCAATCACCAATTGCGTCAGGTCTCGTTTACATGATTTGCATTTTCGGTCTGAGTCCAAATTAAACGCACCATACTTACTAATTTACTGCGCAACAAATCAAAATACGCACATTCACCTCTTAAACGTCTCAAGAAGCTAATGGAGCCAACATAAAGCCAATTTGTTGACTTTTAACAGATCAAAAATATCAAAAGAAAAATGTTTTTTTTTTCATGTTACAGTTCAATTTAATAATCACGCACTAAAAAACATTATGGCTTCCATGCAGGTTTTAAAAATCATCCGACTTTAAAAATATCTTAAACTTTATTATGCTCATTTTTACAAAAAGTTTAATATAAAAGATGTTCTTTAACATCTAATTTTGAAGAGGAAAAAAAGCTGTCGCACTAGATGACTGTATTGTGAGGTCCTTGGATGAGTAATTAATTTTCTTGAGAAATGTCATCTCATGCATTAAACTAGTAGTTTACATTAAATCCCAAACCATTCTGACCCTCCATTAAACCAATTTGAACCTTCGAGAAATTTGGAAAATTCCGTTGGTCTTTTATAAAGCTGATTATATGTGTCCATGGGCAGCAGAAATTGCTTAACAACTCGAACGAGCGGTTCGAGTTGTTAAGCAATTTCTGCAACCGAAACATAATAGCTATTTCACGGTGGATTACTAGGGCAGCGGTGGTACCTCCACGGTCGACCTTTAGAACTATCGCCTATCACAGAGCTCATCAATTTAGTCACGTATTTAACAGAAACTTCATCATATTGTAATTACCTGGTATTCATAGCTACTTCAGATACATTGGCGTTTTTGAAACACATCGCGGCGAGGAGATCCAATGCCGGTAGCGATCTACCCAGGGGCGGGCCTAACGCGGGTCTGGTGGCTAGAAGAGCAGCGATGGCGGCGCAAGCACCCGCCGAACACAGTGCCTCCTGCTCTGTGGGTCCTCCGCACCAGATTGACAGGATGCGTACCACACACACACGAGCATTTGGCGAGCCCTCGCGAGCTATTTCTGTGAACAGAACATTACATTAAAAACATCAACAAAAGACAAATGATAGAGTTTCAATAAGGAGGTACCACTTCCGTCCTCACAATCTGCTGCAAAGTAAATCTTGTTTTCCGGTTGGAGGCGACTGTCTTAATCCACAGGACGCTTGTCCGGAAGAATACAGTATCATGTCAAAATTTGGCACTAACTGAATTAATGATACAGTTCGACTAAAAAAAGTACATTAAAAACTTTAATCGCTTCTCCTGAAAAAGTACGTTTTTAGAGTTAATACAGTATTCTTGTGTGCAAGCGATATGTTTGTAAATTATACACAGATGCTTAAACTACAATATTTCAGTGAATTGTCGGCGCATCTTCAGTTTATAGAAATAAGCTGCAATTTAGTGCTTCCGCAACGCTGCCCCGATCTGATTTATGAGCGCCGCACTCAAAGTGTTAATAGATGGTAGAATGGTATTAATGGTCATATGATAATGAACACAGCCATCCTGATGATCTGCCGTAAAGCTTATATTATGCTTTGGTTGGAGAGATATTGTCGGCTAAACTTATAAGAGAGTTGACCGTCTTTTTCCTTAGGAGTACGAACCTTTGTTCCAGGTCATTGACATTTCATTTGTAATTCGTGCAGATGGATGATAATTATTGGTAAGGATTTTTCTTGGCAGCCGTCCAGCTGAACTAAACACAGTCATTAATTCTTCAACAGTCTTGATTATTCGTGGGTGCACCCATACCAAATGGTCATTACCAAAAGATTGGATCTATTCTTGTGTGTACTTCAATTTCATAAAAATACTACCAATCCTATTACCAGTATTAATATAGATAATTTGATAGCCTTTGTTACAAAACGCAATATACAATAATGCGTACTGTATTGGGTATTGTGTAAAAGAGATTTTGTTATTAAGATAAACCTAAGTAACAGTAATTTTTTTATGTGAGAAAAGTAGCAAACGAGCATGCTAACCACCCTAAGTAAGTAAGTAAGTAGTCGCAGCTCATAGAGTTCATAGACATTCACGTACAACGATAAAAATGACTGAAATCCTATCAGGGCTCGAACGTTATCTACGTCGCTAATCCTGAGTAATAAGTTGGACGCCTCGCTCCAGTGTAGTGTAGTTCAGTGTAACCGGCAACCGCACCTCTCCTACCGAAACACATCTAATGCTTTATGGAAGATTATGACCTTCCCGGTCGAACTAGAGTTCTCCCACCTTTAAAATATAAACAAGAAGCAAAATATTAAAACAGAGACTTAAAAATGAAAAAATATTTCTAGTTAGTAACACGGAACGGTCCAATAATGAAAAATGTTACTCTTATTTTAGCGAGGAACGGAAATATTCTATGAAACAAAAGTAGTGTCTCATAGCAAAGATTTTTATAAATAGATTTTTTTGTTTTATATCTTCACTTCACAGATCATTTGTAAACTCTTGTACACACAATGCGGGCGATACAGCCGGCGGGTATTTGACGTGTGGTTAAGTAGTTAAGTAAAATTGGTAGAAAGTCAGGAAGACGGAAAGGAACATCATTTTACAAAGTATAGCGGGAGTATTTTTTTCGTGGTAAACTAGCCAGGCTAAAAACCCCTTGTCATAGTGCGTTGGAACCTGAAGACTTGAGTTGCAAGCAATGAAAACATAATATTTTTTAATTAATGAGGAATTAAACTGAGTAACAGTCGACATCTGGATTGAGCTGGTCTAGAACATGGGCCTTATTTTCATTGTTTAGAAGTATCATTTATCGGAATAGTTTTGCTTTATACACATACTACACATACGCAGAATTTATTGAATCATTACGTTCCTTGCTATATTTTTTTGTGTGTGAAGGGTAGCAAACGAGCATCAAGCCACTTGATGCAGTCTACGGGCATCCACACCCCGGACATATCTGAATTCCTATGTGAGGCCGTACGTAAAGGCATTGCTGTTAGTGAGGACTTCAATAGTTGCCTTACAAGTGTAGGCAAAGATTAAAGGAACCTAATATTTTAACATCCAGTTCTTTACACAACATGTTTTATTTATTTACTTTTGTATAAAACATAACACATTTTGGAATCACTAAAGCGGAAAACGTTGGTTAAATAAAGTGTTCTACAGTCGACGCTTTAAAATACTTTTGAAATGTCGACCGGATTTTTAAGTTTTTATAACAATTTTATTAACGTCTCTAAACGTTTTAAATTGTTATATACGATAGTTACTATTAATTTATTGCTACTTTGTATTTGTGAATTGATTTGGTGGCAAAGTTTGACAGTGCCCCACAGTTTGCACCGCGGTGAGGTCTCAGATAGAGTTTTGGATTTAGGCATTTGTTACTTGTCCAACTTTTGGTAATTTATAGGGAATGATGCAATTATTCTATAATTTCAAGTTACCGCGTATTATTAATTAATTGGTTACTATTTGTTGGTGGTTTAAAAAATATTTACATTTAATTTACAGAAATGAAAATTTTAAACGTAATTCTAATAAAATGGTTTTACAATCTAAACCTAACTTAACCTAAACAATCTAAAAGCAGTCTTTGGCCATGCGGCATGGTGTCAAGAATGCAAACCGCATTCTCGTGTTGAATATCAATCTCAATTATCTCCACGTGCTATGAACCAGCCCTCTTGTCACCGGTGGTGTCGATCAAACGTTGAACTAATTCTTTGAAAAATTGATATTGACATTTTCAAAAATATTTAATGAAATGACATTTGCGTTATGAAAAAAGGTATTAAAATATTATGGTTGAAATGGTTTTGGTAAACTTTTAATATTGTTTTCCTGTCCTTTGGCTGTCTGTAAGCAATTCTGCAATTAGATCAGTCGTATCTTATCGGGATTATTGCAATTATATGTCGCATCTTGTTGGAATCTCCTTAATGAGTATTCCGCCAAAAGATTTGAGTTTACGACGTGACGTCATGATGATCGATTCAAAATCAAATTTCAATGGTTTATGCAAAATTGGTCATAACGAATTCCTTTTGAAAATTACTCCTACCGTTTCGGAAGTTGGAAAAGAAACCGAGTTAAAATTGTGTTGGTACAGCTTCTTTACTTATGATTTTTTTTACAAAAAATTGTTAACTTCTCAGCGGATTTTATGTAATGTCGACAGAATTGTTAGTAAAACGTATCAGGGACTACAGTGCCCGAGTTTGCCCGAGTTGAGAATTCATTTTAAATTTTGATTTTTTAAAATTTGAATGAGTATGGAAAGTTAGCTGAGCACATTTTCTATCGACTTTTTTCCGGCAAATTCGTTAGAACAGCTAACATTTTTTTATTTTTTTTAGACAACAGATGGGTAGAAAGGTACTCGAGTAGGTAGGTACTCGCGACAACGTCTAGGCAAAAGGAGCACAGCGTGTACACAGACCAGGTGGACCGATAACCTGATAAGGATAACGGGTAACCGTTGGATGCAGAGAGCATAGAACCGGTCAGAGTGGCGACACCTGGGGATGCCTATGTCCAGCAGTAGACGCGTAAAGGCTGACGGATGGATTCTTTTTAGTCTCGAAATGTACATTTTTGTAGCCTCTTTGACGCTACCCATTTACGGGACGGTGTGCTTCATAAGTCTAAGTAAACCTAGGTCGCACCTAGGCCTAACCTAAGCTAGTACTCTTTATTCATCATTTATTATTCTATGAATCGTATCTGCCATCATTATGTATAAATTATGTTATGTTATAAGTAAATCTGTAGTTTAATTATTAACCAACATTGTATAGGGCTTTATCTCGTCCATGAAGGCAGTGTTATTTTTACTAAATTAAATTTAATGTTATTAATAAAAAACAATTGCTTATGTTTTTGTCTACTGTTAGTTTTTTAAATGGTAAAAAAATAAAAAATAAAAATAGAAATGCTTTATTTGTTACTAAAGTTTACAATAGTTAAGGGTTATAGGGATCTTTCCTGGTAAGCTGTAAAACCTGTAGATGTATTGTGCAATACAAAATAGTTTTTGTTACAACAGCTTTAAGTGTTCGTGTTCAGCGTAAAAATAATACTCTGGACTTAATTTTTTTAACTTTTTATAAAAAATCTATTCCGGAGACCTCACATAAAAATCGATTCTTAAGGATTAAGCTTGTATAGTAATGTATCAAGAAATATACAACTCATCTGAATCCAAAGATAACATTATTTTGTAATCTGCTGGTAAACGATTTGCTGGCCCCTTGGACGTGTTGCCGAGATGGAGATAAATTTTATGACGTTAGAGGAAATAACCCATTCATGTCGTTGACTGTAAAATAATATCCATTATACACATGTTATAGTGGTAATAAATATCGTGTTGCGACACAGAAAGCATTAGTTCCCGTTTCCAATATCCGATTGTTCCTGTCGATACGCCGAGCTATCGCTGCGGCTATAATGCGATTTGTGTAACATTTATACGATACATGGTTCTTGTATACCGTAAATGAGCAGCTAACGAAGTTAAGCAACGTTAGACGCGGTCGGAAGTGGGATGGGTGACCGCTGGTAATATTTTATTCATACACCCGTGCTTTGGAAACACGTTCAGCCTTAACTCCATAAGTTAAATTTAGCCGTAACCACAAGCCATGCAACTGGTTTGAAATATCGACAATCAAAAATTAATCGGGAGTACCTGGTTCATAGCAAAATGTATAGATTCCGCGATGATATTAGTTAAAAACACACGTTAAGCCTTGGCGGAGGCTCTCTGAGCGATTTGTAAACATTCAAATGACGATTTGGCCACTAATTCGTATTTCTACTGTGGCGACCCTGTGTGATTGCAAAGTTAGCGTTTGGCCAACATGGCCACGCAATCGCATGGCTTTAATACAGTCGGTCTCCCGTCGCAACCCAATGTAAACGTGTATTTAAATAAGTTTGATGTATAATAAATTGTATCCGGACCTTTGGGATTTTCAACTATCTCCGTCGCGAACACACACACGCAAATTCAAACTACGAAGGCGTTTTTCCAATAAATTCGTGAATTCATGATAATGTAAAGCCAGTGCCAATTTTTGAAATATGTTTGTTCTCTATGTCAGCTTTGTTAACACGGTATTAGCTTGGGTTGAAAACAAATTTCACCAATTTCCAGTAATCTAATTAATTTGAAACTTCGCACACGAGGACCGATGACAATGCAATAATATAAAATAAATAATAGTTAAAAAAACATGCTTTTATATAAATCCAACTAAATAAAGTATAAATATGAATAAAAATGCAATGTAAAAAAAGGGTGGGGTGTTTTTTCAGCGATCTATTGATATCATGCATAAGTTTTCTTTTCCTTGCAATAAGTCGCTTTTTTATTTATACTTTTATTTAATAACTAGCTGTGCCCACGACTTCGTCGGTGATTATTAAATCAAACATAACATCTTTATTTATATATTATTAACTATTAACTAACTTCTTTATTTGTTAACCGATTCCAATGAAAAATTCACTAAACGTTAAGTGAAGCCCATCGCAATATAATCCTGGAAACTGCATTCAAATCGGATATGCCTTGTCTGAGATTAGTGTGCACAAACGTACAGATGTATAGACACCAAAAACAGATGTAAGATAAGGAACTGTGTATTAGAAACCTTTTCAATCATGCCAAATTAAGCAAAAAACAAATAATATTCCCCAGTAATTATTCCTCATTTGGCTTTAAACGATATCGAGGAAATTGGATATTCAACGCGACCGCAATCCAAACTATTCGACTATTCATTTATTCACTGATCGGAGGCAGCCTTTCAGCTCAATTTTATATTCACATAAGTAATAGAATCGTTTGTAGTCCATTTATTGAAAATGGCTTTTACAAAAATACGCAAAAAGTGGAATGGCTACATTTATATAGATTTTATTCACTTAAATAGTATATTTTATTGCACTGCTAAGTGAAGGTATTATCAAAGTAATAAGATAACCGTTTAAAGGTGGTAGAGCCGATAGAGCTCGCCCGGGGCGGTACAACCGCCACCC
>DWON01006847.1:0-13488 GCA_018251015.1 Phocides pigmalion okeechobee
AAGTTCTATTTAAGGATGGACGCGGATGCGTTCCTACTCTTGAGGACTAAGATGGTCGCCTCCAACAATGTGTATCCATGTTTACATTATTTATTAGTAATATTGTTTATGTTTACCATGTACCGGGTACTCACGATTTACGATTTTTGATTGTCGATATTTCCTGTCAAAAGTTTACCCCCGCCACTAGTTTCGCCGTGACCACAAATCATGCACCTGGATCGAAGTATCGACAATCAAAAATCGAAAACCGTTATTCGTGAGCACCAGGTATATAGTAAAATGTGCAAATTCCGTGAAAATATCAATTTAAAATCATATAATGATATTTTAATAAAAAGAAACACAAAGATTGCTTACGGCGGATTATCAGTATGGCGGTGGTGTCGATCGTTACGACGATATACGTAAAGGCCACGTAAACGCAAAAAACACGTAGCCGGGATCCAATACTAGCACACAAACTGAAATAAACAAGTAAAGCAGTTAAAAGTGCAACCTAATAAGCAACTAGGAAATATAACCGGTCAATTTTTCCGCGTGACATTTAAATTAGACCTGTGATTTGTAATCCGTTTTTTCCGGACCGCTTATACGAGTAAAACAGTGGCAGTTAATCTGCGTGTCGCTATGGGGAATTTATGCGGGTTTATACAATACATTATGGAAATATAATTACGTCCAATGTAGGCTTTGGGCTTACTGGAATATATTGTACTATTTCACTGTTTTAAGGCACGTTAGGTATTATATGTATCCACCGCAATTTTGCATGGTTGCATTAACGACAACACATTCCAAATCTTTGATTATTTTGCTTTTCTCTGTTATAATATGCATGTGTTAATGCATGTGTTATACTTTCATCATTTATATTTTTATCGTGGTTATTTTTAACATTGACAAGTGCGTTAGCACTTTTCGGATCTATAGTGTCACCTTTTATAGTTTGAATAAACCTTCCTCGTTATCGTTATCAATTGTTCTTCTCTATCAGTCTAGTGTCTAGTAGATAGTCTTCTTTTTCAGACTAGCAAACCACTATGGCTTCGCACAATTGCATTAACGACATCAAATTACAGATCTTTGAAATTATCTGCTTCTCTCTGCTACAATATACATATATTAAGCATGTAAACCTATCCATCACGTTTTCGTACAGTTGCATTTAAGACAATACTTTACAAGTTTTTTAAATTATCTCCATTTCTCTTCTATAATACGCATGTATTATACACAAAATCTTCCTCCTTATGGTTTTCAATTGTTCTTCTTTACCAATCTACTGGTAATCCAGCACGTCTTCCCATACTTGCATTTAGGACAACACTTTACGAATTTTTGAAGTTATCTATTTTTCTCTTCTATAACATGTATGTATTATACACATAAATATTCTTATTTATCATTTTCAATTGTTCTTCTTTACCTATGTACTAGCGATCTAGACTTTACATGGTTGCATTAACAAAAACATTTTTAAAATTAGCTACCTCTCTGGTATCATGTGGATATACGAGTATTACATGTACATATAAACCTTCCTCTTGACCCACTTTATCTATTGCGAAAACCGCATTAAAATCATATGCTTCACTTAACTTTAGTGTTCGTTTCATTTCAATCGGTCTATATATATAAAAGTTATATGAATTTGAAAGTTACGGGTGTGATATATGAGAATTTTGCTGGTACAAACATGGAAAAAGAAGTTAAGAAAATAAGAAAGAAATACTGTAATCTGTACATAAAACACAGCAATTGTAAAAATAAAAATAACAATAACGAAAAAAAATATAATTATAAGATTAAAAACATGAAAATAAAAGTACAGTATTTAAATAACTGTACTGTAGTGTAATGAAATATAATAATTAATATATAATTTTCCTGCAGTACAATAAAACATACTTATTGATAAATATCTGTGGTGCAGTACTATAAAACATAATAATTAATAAATAGCTGTGCTGCAGTATAATACCGCGATAAGGCACAGACTCCATGTCAGCCGCGCTGCTTGTGTTGCCAAAATCTCACTTCACGGATTTTCAGTCTTTAGGGTATGTCGGAAATCTGCACGTGCCGTGGTGTGACGTCACAAACATTGAATTCCACGTGAACAAAGTGTGCTGCATCAACTAGTCACACATAAAACACGACCTATTAACCCAGCAGAGCGGCTGGAAGGTATAAGCATAAAGAGTGTTCTAAAAACCCCAGTCTTTGAAGCGAGGGTGCTTTGCAGAGTAACCTCTATTTATTAGCTTTCGTAGCTATTAGTAATTTATTGCGGCTTGGCTGTCTGTTAGCTTGTGATTTTTGTGCTACGAGCCTTTTTGCGATACAAGAATTTTTGTGATACAAGCGTTTAGAAACTCCTTTGCCCACGAATTATCAGCTTAGACGTCTGCTCTGAATTGATTAGCAATACGTATATTGTAAAACATCGTTTACAAAATATCGCTTAGAAAACCGGTTTTTGTAACTATATATTATCCTCTCGCTTTATATATAATATAGATAATGCATATGTGATAATGCATGTCCTATAACGAGGTCAGGTAACGGTCATATATATCGGTATGACGTAGATTAAATGGATAGGTTTTTAGATATGAAAATACAGTCACAGACGAACGAAGGCGTTTTAAAGGTGTTAGAGCCGTTAGAACTCGTCTGGGGCGGTATCACCGCCACCCTCATAACCTGCCGTAAAGCAACATGTTCTTCATGTATTTTGTTTCGGTTGGGGAGGTGTGGTTGCTGGGTACACATTATTGGAGGCGACCATCTTAGTCCTCAAGAGTAGGAACGCATCTGCGTCCATCATTAATTGTATGGACAACGTTTCACTTTTATAAATGTATTAGTAAGTAATGAGAACAGAAGAAACAAACGAGCATGCAAGTCCTCAGATGTAAAGTTGCGGTACGTGACGGCTACATTCAACCTCAAATAGGACCGTAGTCCTATTTGAGCTTGTACGTAGATGCGTACTTCTGAGGACTACGATCGCCTCGCTTCCAAATAGCATAGCATAACAAGTTGTCATCCTATTTACTGTCTCGTCATACGAGTAGGTCGTACTCCTAGGTATCAACATAACAGATTGTCATTTAGTTTGCCATCAACCTATACGAATGAGTCATCTTAAGGCATCTGCATAATAGATCGTCATTTTGCCTGCATAAGAAAACGTTATGTTGTTTGTCATCACGTTATATGAATAGCTGCTATTTCTAGGGAACCGGCATAACGATTCGTCATGTAGCCGGCATAACAAATCATCATGTCGTTTGCCGTCATGTCATATGCATAGGTATTATTTCCAGGGCATTGGCATAACAAATCGTCATGGGTCTTCGTCAAGTAAGGAGTAAGATCGGTGTGTATGGACCAACAGTTCTTTTAAGTAAAAAATCTAAGTATCAAGTGATTTTATTTTCATTTGCTAGTGGCACGGTTGGCAGTAGCATTTCCAGCCATTTGTCATACCGTTTCAATGCTTGTTTCCAATAATGAAAAAGATATTAAAATGACTCATATTTCGTTCCAACTTTATTGCTTTTTCAACGATAAATATTCGATTCATAGTTTCGGTTGGAACATCAAGTTTATTATATGCTTCCAAGTTAATTTACTTCGCCATTGTCGGAAAATGTCAGCTTTGAATTTATTATTAACACTGACAGGTTTTTTAGCACCTTTCGGATCTATGTATACTAAAATTCAAATTCAAATATTTTATTTCATTGTAAGGTATTTACTTACACTTAATGAACGTCAAGGGTACAATGCAAAATTAGTACATCGGCTTTGAGCGCCTGTTGGCTAAGGTTGACCGGGAGAAAAAAGCCGACGGAATAGTGTTTCCTTTTGTATTTTTAACAGAGTTATTGTTAATATCGACAGGTGTCTTAGCACCTTTTGATCTATATCTATATCATCTTCTACATTTTAACAGGGTTATTATTAAAACTGTTAGGTGTTTTAACACGTTTTGGATCTATAGTGTCATCTGTTACAGTTTTAACGTAGTTATTACTAATATTGACAGGTTTTTTAGAACCTTTTAGATCTATAGTATCAACTTTTACATCTTAACAGAGTTATTATTAACATTGATTGGTGTCTTAGAATTCTTTCGGATCTATAGTGTCATCACCTATAGTTTAACATGCTTACTATTAACATTAACAGGTCCCTAAGCACCATTTGGATCTCAAGTGTTATTTTTTACTGTATTAATAAGTTTGAACTAGTAGTTCGATAGAAGCTCCTTCGACATCATAATCCTCCGTGAAGCAATTATTGTATTTCGGTTGGAGAGGTGCGATTACCGGCATTTCCAAGCAAGGCGATTTAGCTCTTAGAAGTAGCATCACTTGTTAAATGCACATCAGAGAAGACTTGAGTCAATTACGGACGATAGACTTCACACACCTTTGAGTACTTTATAAAGAACTCTTAGGCACGTAAGAAATTACGTGCCTAAGAGTTACTATCGTTAGGAAAACCTAACGATAGTTTTCTACGTCGTCAAGGGAAGTTTCTTATACAAAGTATGTATATAGTTTATGTAAATGACTAGTAGTGCAAAGTTCATAGGTTTCATACCCAGAGTACCGGCATAACGAATTGTCATGGTGTTTGTCATCACGTCATTTAAAATATTAATATATATTTAATTTATACGTACATGGACATAACGTATTTATGTTGGTCAATTATCAAAAGTTACTTTTTGATAATTAACGAAGAGGCAGTTCTAAAAGAATAATTTTAAGGTAACATTCTTTACAAAGTAATAACTCAATTTATTAGAGATACTAGAGCAGAAATAATTTAAATTACATAAAATAAATCCAAAATCCTTACTGAATTTAAGAAACTAAATACCCTTAAATCTCAACTTGGTACGTGCAAAATCCTCGCACTCAACAAAGGTGAGGGCTCTTCAGTCCAGCCACGACTCAGAAGTCACTCACTGGGAACTGGAACAATTTGTATAGTATCATTGTTACGTAAATGAAACGAAATGCTTATAAGCGAATTTGAATGAAGAAAAGTGCTTATTTGAAACCGACTTCTAAAAAACGAAGGTAATTAATTTGTTCAATGTTTCTTGTGAGAAACTCTGTACATATCTACAATAAGTAATCGCAATTGGCGTAAATAATTCAGATTCAGGCACCTCTACATCATAGACAACATTCAGGCATATCGGTTTCGTCACGATTCTAAAAAATATGGACTTGCAAAAGATATTATTATATTTCTAAAAGAGGAAGATTATCAATTGGTTCAAATGTTTTTTCGTTTATAATGCATTTTCACCGATTTTAGATTTTGAAATTATTTGTTTGTTCTTATTTTGATCTTTTATTATCTATATTATAAATAATTGATTTTCATAGTCTACTAACCAAACGAGAAAATGTATTAAAATAACCCTATTTATTGTTGGAAAACTAGCAAGCGACTATGCAGGGCGGCGTTGGTACCTCACCCGTTGAACTGTTTTACCTTACACACTCATAGTCCTACACACTAATTTACAAACATCCCGACCTACAACTAGAATCTAAATCCATCATTCAGAAGCCTGACCGGGAATCGAACTAGAAACCCCAGCTTGTCAGGCCGATATGGTAACCAATGCGGCACGTGGGCCGTAATGTTCTTTTATTATATTTAACATTATCAAACACATTAACACCAAAATGTATTATCATTTTGATGTAAATGTGTCATGTATGTGATCGAAAGAATGAAATTGAAGTAATGGCATATTAAATAGAAAGTCACTATTCCTCCTCTGTCTTATTAGAAGCGTAAGAATAGGGTTTCTAACCCTATTCGAGGTAAAATAACCTCAAAGCAACCTCAAAAACTTTATCAAACCTGTATTCATAAAACAGAAAACTATTTCTAAGATGTTACCAAGGCAACCGAACATTAACATAATATAGATTGAAATATAGTTGATACTATAGATACCTCGTCATTGGGCACGGTTCCAAACATTTTACGTTCGAATCGGTTATTTAGATAAACTAGGAGAGGAGACTAAACGTCTCTTGTGCAAATTGTGAAATTTTGCGATGACATAAATAATCTTAAGTCAAGGTCGTTCAGATGGAGGTACCACCGTAAAACTCATAATCCGAGAAGCAATTCTTTTGTGTTTTATCTGGAAAGGTATGCTGGATATATTTACAGTAAAGACGTCCATATTTGTTCTGAGGAATAAAAATGCATTTATGTATGACCTATGATAGGATTTAGTTCTAATTAAAGAGAATATCCATGGGCTTCAACGAACATTTATTATCAGGTGGTCTGCACGGTCGTTAATTTTTTTCTACCTTAAATCTTTTTTGGGATTTTTGATTACCGATATTTGCCTGTTAACAGTTTTTCCACAGTTCAGCCGTGACCACGAACCATGCAGGAAATTTTACATATCGGCAATCAAAAATAAAAAATTGTTAATCGTGAGTATCCAGTATATAGTAAAATCAGGTACCTGACTGGGAAACGACCGGGAACTTAAACAGTAAGAAAACCGTACAACTGTCACGCACAAAACGAAAACACAAAGCTCTGGTAGTATTACTCACTTTCGCTATTAATACCACGAAATTACTTCCTAAGACAAAAATACCCGTAATTATTAGGCCAAGGGCGAATTCCCGTGTATTTTTTGCTCTTGTACGTCATTTTTCATGATTGAAAGTGCTAGAGTAAAATTGTCTGTCGGTACTTTCGCTCCAATCTCAGATTAAGGCGAGAATTCTAGAGATTTGTGGTGTTTAATCCCAAGAATTCTAGGTTTCTTGCGAGAAATTGTCTTGAAATATAATGAGTTGGTGGCGATTGGCGTAAATAACTAAGGCTCAGGCACCGTCTACATCTTTGATAGTTCATAGAAAACATTCACGCATATCGGTTTCTTCGCGATGATTTTAAAAGTGAAGATGATTCTAAAAGACGAAGGTAATCAATTCCTACAAATGTTTCTTGTGACGAAAGACGAAGGTAATCAATTCATAAAAATGTTTCTTGTGAAAACCTCTGTCTCAATCTATAATGAGTTAGTGGCGATTGCCGTAAATAAGGTTAAGGAATCGTCTAAGTTCATAGACAACTAACAGGTATATCAGTTTCTTCGCGATGATTTTAAAAAGTGCTTATTTGTAACCGACTTCTAAAAGACGAAAGTAATCAATTCGTTCAAATGTTTCTTGCAACGAAAGACGAAGGTAATCAATTGGTCCAAATGTTTCTTGTGAGCCTTCTGTCTAGATCTTGAGTTAATGGCAATTGGCGTAAATACCTAAAATTCAGGCACCGTCTACGTCTTTGATAGTTTATAGATAATTTTTAGGCATATTTGTTTCTTAACGACGATTTCAGTTGTGATAAATTTTTAAATAAATCTATTCTTTTTATTTAAAATGTTCCACTTAAAATTTCATTTGTATCTCCAAGGATTCACCTAAAAACTTCGTCATATATATTATGTATTATCAAATTGCATTTTTTAATTTAAAAAGAAGCAAACGAGCACTCAAGCCCTGTGATTTTAAATGGAGTCTGCAGCCCGTGGAGGACCGAGATGGTCGCTTGTAAGCATAGCCGACAACTGCATATTACCAACCAAAACATTATTAATGCTTTAACGGATTATGAAGACAACCGTGGTACCATCTCGGTCAAAGTGTAACTTTTCACACGTACCTATACTTAGAAGTATGCATACGTAAAAGTAAATTCAATGAATGTGGAATCATAAACAATGATAATACTTTCAATAAATAATATCAAATGAAGTTATAATTCTTCATAACCAATATTCTCCATCGTGAAACCATTGGAATATACTTCTTCACTTTCCCCTAATAGACATCTTATCAAGGGAAAATGCCTCAAACAGGCATTCATCATAAAGTTGCCGTTAAATCTGAACCATAAATTCCGTGACGCATTTCCGGTTCTTAATAAAAATGATTTATCTTTGGAAAGTTTGTCGTTAAAGTAATTCGTGGTTACAACAGACAAATTTCCGACGAAATTGTTATTTTACGACTTCATTGCTTTTTCATTCAAACTTTTGGCTCCAAATCGCTTAGCTATCGCTTATAAACTTAAATTATGATATACGGTTTTAAACCAACTTGAGTTTCGCCGTGACCACGAGCCATGCAATTGGTTGGAAATATTGTCTATTAAAAAGCATTAATCTTGAGTACCTTTTATATAACCTAATGTTTATATAACTTAATGTTTAAATCATTGATAAATGATTTTAAACTAATATCATCGCGGAATTTTTGCATTTTACTATGTATCACATAATCATGATTACCGGTTTGCCAATATTTCGAATCTTACATTGCTTGTGGTCATGGCTAAAGTACGGAGGCTGGTGAAAACTGTAAACATGTGCATTAGCGCCATTAGGTAGATGAATAAATCTAGCCTACGTCTAGTTAGTCGGTTTCGGGTTCATCACTCTAACTGTATCTTTACGCACTGAACTTTGCACTATTTTAAATCAGCATCATCATCAAAGGAAAATTATGGTCTTGATCAGTACGAATATACATTTATTTATTCCTTGATAAATTCTAAACTACTTGACATAATTTGGCAAATGAGGTATGGCTACAAGCATTTTAATCATCTACTAGTTACAAGCTATATGACGGCATTAAATTAAATATGGCGCTTTTTATAGGACATAAAGTCATGATCTGAAAATCTATTTACTCCATATTGGGTAATAGATTAAAAATACTTAGCAGATGATAGATATTGCTCGCAGTTTTACATGTACGCACTTAATAATCGGGAATAATTGTTGTAAACTATTTTCGTTTAGGTAAAGTAATTTTATAAACGCCTACGAGTATATACTTAAGTAATTCCTTTTTAAATAAATATATAAGTAAACAGAAACCACTTATTGGATAAAAGGAAATTCATGGATCGTTTTTAGATGGTACTTATATCGAAAATATTAAAACTGTGAAGGCAATATACTTGAACACAAGCCATGAGCTTGTATTTTATGAAACAGAGCTGCTGTAATATCCTACAGCAACTGACAGCCAATTACTAAACATTTTCAACGGAAGGGAAAGATAAAACAATGCGCATTCTTAGTATAACACTGCAACGCTGCTTGACGGTTTTTCAAAATAAACACCTGGATATAGTTGGAGATATATTAAATCTCTTGTACGTGCAAACGCTTTTGATCTACCGTTTGAACCGTTTGTGTCTTTAGAGTTATACTAGCGACCGAGCCCGGCTTCGCTCGGGTAATATAGTTACACTTCTTTAGGCTTTTTCTCCAAACCGATACCTAATTAGTCGATCAGCGACGATTCGGTATTGATTTTTAAATCTTTCTTGTATTTACTATGTTAATGAATATCCCCATACTGTCTCAGGTAATAAAACATACTTAGTATTATACTAGCAACCTGGCCCAGCATTGCTCGGGTAATAGAGTTTATATTTACTTACATTATTTCTTTCATACATGCCCAGTCATTACCTAGTTGCAAACACTAACAATTAGAAAAATCTATTTCGAACGACGACTGAATTACTATTTTGAATTTAACTATTTCATTTCTCGCCCAATTCACAAAAAAAATAACTTAGTATGCACTAAAACCTTCATCAGGAATCACTGTTGTTGGAAAGTAGGAGAAAATTCGTCCAGTATTTTTGGAGTCTATCATGAACAGGTAGACAGACAAACGCAACGGGGGCCTTTGTTTCATAATATTTAGAGATTACACAGTTTAAGAGAATATTTCGACTGGGAGATTACTTCCATAAACCGTAAAGAAATTCTTGTGTCGTGGAGGTGCGGTTAAGGGCTACATTTACAAGCGATCTTAAGTCTTAGAAACAGGGACACGTCTACTTGTGATCTCTAACAAGAATTTAATCTTGCTTGAGTTTAGTCGTGTTACTAGTTGAGATGTGGGTACAAAATAAATAGGTGACTTACATTGTTTAAAGTGAAGTAGCAAACGAGCAGGCCCACCTATGTTAAGTTTCGTCTTCCTAATCCGCCGTAAAGCATTACTTGTGTTTCGGTTGGAGAGGTGCGTTTGCCGGCTACACTTTGAAGCGAGGCGACTCTCTTAGTCCTCAGGAGTAGCAACGCATCTACGTTTGACCTCAGATGGGATTTCAGTCGGGTTTGCGGTTGTACGTGAATGTCTATGGGCTGCGACTACTTAACATCAGGTGGTTTGCATGCTCGTTTGCTACTCTTTTCATATAAAAAAGGTGTACCCGTTAGAGATACACGTACAACGTCAAACATTACTAAAATTCTATATAAAGTCGTACGTAGATACATCGCTACTCCTGAGGACTGAGATCATCGCTGCTTGTAAGTGTCCGGCAACCGCACGTCTTCAACGGAAGCACAAGAGTTGTTTCACGGCGGATTATGAAGGCAGTGGTACTTCTCTGGTCGAACTATAATTAACATATCGTTCGTTACTCTACTCAATTAAAAAAACTTGGGTACGAAATTTGTTATTGAAGTGAAACTTAAATTCATTAAATAATTAATTGTTTTATGTAACGAAACTGATAATTAATTATTCTGTCTAATTAAATTAGTACTTAATTTTTATATGTGAATAAAAACATTTTAATAAAATTTGCATCAATACATGTATAAAGGTATAAAACAATCTTCCGTTTTGGACCTTTATGCATGCCTTCATTTATACCTTTGTTTAAGCAAAACTTCTTAACACTCGTTTGTTTCTTTAATTAAAATTATTTATGTCTTAAATTCTACAGCATCGTTGCTGTCTCGTATTTCAATAGCGTAAGAATACTCAAAGAAATATTAAATTTATATGTGCAATACTGTGCTAACGAATGTTGTTTCAGAATGAATATTACATCCTCGTGTTACGTCTCGCGTGTAATGTTCTGTTGTTTCCGTCTTGAAATTACTTTATTTCTTAGCATTTTCTAGAATTTCATTTCTATAAGAATAGTCAAATGTGTCTTTAACTGCAGCAAAAACATTTGTTATATGATTAGTATTTTTTGTGAGAAGAGTAGGAGACGAACATGCAAATCAGTTGATGTTAAGTAGTCGCAGCCCATAGACATCCACGTACGATCACAAACACGACCGAAATCCTATCCGAACTCGAACGTAGATACGTTTCTACTCCCGAGGACTAAGATGATCGCCTCGCTTCAAAGTATAGCCGGCAACCGTATCTCTCCAACCGAAACATAAGTATACATTTACGGCCGATTATGAGGGCGGTGGTGGTACCTCCCCGGTCCAACTATATTTATATCACCTCTAAAAGTAGTTGATCTTTGAATGACGTTTTGTGTTACATGAATATTTCTTCTCGTGTGTTTTCACGTTTTTGTAATTTGAATTTCAAATCACCTTCTTCACAACTTCATGTATTTCAGTTTTAAAAGGACATTCTGATGAATATTAAATTTCAAGTATGTGACGCTTTTTGCATTAATAAAAACTTTGCATTTTACGTATCATAAGTATTTCGTGCCTCATCTTGTACGTTTTTGTAGTTTTTATGAGTCAATTATAGATTATCTTCTTCACAATTTCATGTGTTTCAAGTTTAAAAGAACATTAAATTTGAAGTCTGTGGTAATTCTTCATTAATATCTAGCTTACGTTTTGTTTCATTAATGTTCTTTTGAGTGTTTTGATTGTTTTCGTGTTTTAAATTACAGACCAACTTCTTCATAACTTAATGTGTTTCAATTTTAAAACGACATTCGGATAAACATATGTTCAAAATCAAGTAGGTGACTCTTTATGTCAATATTAAGTGATAAAATAACTACAGTAACTTTGTAGTGTTTCAATTAACATGTTTAAATTTTAATGCAACTTAAGCAACGTTTGGTGCTGTTAGGAAACGGATATCTAATTGTCAATAGTAAAATTTTATGCCGCTTTTGTACTTAGGAAGGCACGTTAAGCAGTGAAACTCAGCCATTTTGGATGACTGCCAACATTTCCAGCACGACGTTTGTATAAGGTACATCTCTGAAGAAGCTCAATGAGTTTTCAAAACTTCCGATGAATACGATATCATTGGTCGAGTCACGCTGAAGTCTTTTACGTCACAACAACCCTATCATAAGACAAAAGTCAAGTCATGCCGAAGTCCTTTAAATCACAATGACAATAGCACAGGACAAAGGTCGAATCACGCAAAGGCCCTTTCCGACGTCGCAATGACAAGAGCATAGGTGGAAGATCAAGTTATGGCGACGTCCATTACGTTACAACTAACAAATAATAGATCTAAGGTCACAATACGCCGAAGTTCTATACGTCGCAACGATAAAAGCAAAAGTCAAGTCACAACGCAGTTCTTTCCGACATCGCAACGACAATAGTATAAGTCAAAATTCAAGTCTGAAGTACTTTTCGACGTCGAAATGACTACAGCGCAGGTCAGAGATCACGCAGAAGTCCTTTCCTACATCTCAACGACATTAGCATAGGTCAGGTCAAGATACACTAAAGTCCTTTACGAGAAAATAACAATAACATAGAACATAGGGCAAGTCACGCTAAAGTCTTTCCGACGTCGCAACGACAGAACGGCTTCCTCTTACCATCCAAGACTAGACAAGACAAAGATTCTTAGACAGACGTACCGCACTATCCTAACCCCAAACTATGGACAAACGTGGATAAACCCAGAATATATATTACGCCGCCTAACACCCATTTCGCGAGCGCTCGTAAAACAAGCAACTCAGAATCCCCTGTCTGTTTATGTTCACATACTTAGTTTACAAGTCCATAAAATTACGATATAATGGATTTTATATGAAATATTTAAATCTCTTTTGTATTCTGTATAACAAGTGGGGTTTCAACACTGCGGCGCGGATATGTATGATCTGGTCAATATTGCGGGACGCGGTAAAGCGGAGCTTATTTGATTAGACTGAAGACACGCCGACAAATTACTGAAATATTGTATTTTTAGCATCTGTATATCATCTACGAATACACAAACGTAATGTCCGCCCCCAGTCTTGTATCGCCGACGTAAAAGCAACATTTTGTTCGCTCGTAATCCACACAAATTTGTCCGTACAAAACAGGTGTAGGAGCCGCAAGCGCGTCGCGCCCAGAATTGCACAGCAGTGTTGTAGCCGCAGGGAAAGTGTTAAAACAGAAGACTCACAAATGCGTTCTGTAACGCGTTAAGCGAAAGAGTAAAAACATACTCGTATATCACAAATGTGCTTATTATAAAATTAAATTGCCGGTAAAAGAATCGACCATAATTCAATTGTTCAGTTTTTATAGAGAATAACAGTAAAAGAGCATACAAACTACCTGATGTTAAGTAGTCGCAGCCCATAGACATCCACGTACAACCACAAACACGACTGAAATCCCATCTGAGCTCGAAC
>DWON01006848.1:0-13485 GCA_018251015.1 Phocides pigmalion okeechobee
AACGAAAAAAAAAAAAATGAAGTAAATTTAGGCTAGTTGGATTATTCTCCCGTTAGTATCTGCCAACAGTTTCCCCCGCCAATGCAGTTCAGCTGTGACAATGAGCCTTGCAGCTTGTTCCATATATGTAGGTATATTGCAGATTGGCAATCAAAACTCGTTAAATCTTAGTACCCGATACAAAATACAACAAAATATTTATGTTTTTTGACAAGTTTTATTAAAGAAATCAAGAGATATATCGCTCAAGGCTTCCTAAAAACTTAAATATTTTAATATCATAATTTTTCCAGTATAGGTACCTTTTAATTTTAACAAAATTATAAATATTGACTCTTACAATATGAATAAATTATTCTGTATACTTATGTATTGTTCGTATATAGGCAATGTCAATTAGCATTTTGAAGTAAGGGGAGAATTTAAGTTTCAGTTTACAAATCGAATTATAAAATGGAGTCTAACACCCTGCATGACTTCAGGCGGTCGAATGCACACAGAACATTAATAAAATATCACATTAAAATAACAGCTTGTGTGGGGGACAGGGGTGAGGTTATCACGGCATGGCGTCCCCAGTACATAGCTACATAATTACGGGCACAATGGTGCACAATGGGTGACAATGGTGAATGTGTTAGTTACGAGATGTCGCCGTGGGGTGAGTGTCGAAAATGGCCGAATATTAGTCGTGAATGTATCCGAAATAATATCTTTTTCGTAGACCATTATTGTTATAGACGCCATGTTATGTTTTTGATATTGTAAGCTTGTTGGTATACGGAATTGAGTCTTTTTTATGTGACACAATTAGGAAAGCAGAATATACCTAAGTACATCAAAATCGAGCTGTTTACAGACTGGAGAAAATAGACAAAAAAATTAAAATTTATGTTGTAATTTTTTATCTGTCTTAAGATATAGAGTCTATGGCTTAAATGGACAAGGCTGTATGAGGATGAATTTAAATGTATGATAAATGAATGACAATGTACGCGAAGTAAGGCTGGAAGATCGTATACAAGGTCATAAAAATAACTTATTAAAAAAAACAAACTGTCAAAATACGAGATGATAAAGTGACAATATACGAAATATATGCATTTTTTGTTTCTTTTTTATAAATTACATAGAATAGAATAGAATATACTTTATTGCATACCATGATATAGGATACAGACATTTACAAAATTTCATAACAATATATTATTTTTAAAGAATAAAACGATTAGATCTTTAGCTAACAGTTTTTAAATTTATTATTTCTTATATAGCTAAAACTTTTATAACTTAAGACAAGCTTGATGTAGAAAATGTTATTTCCTTTTCATGATTAGGGATGTTACCTAGAAATATGTATTTCTTTACATCATTGAGACAAAAAACTATCAACTTCTCGTTGCATATAAAGAAAATAAACGTTAGACAAGAATAACAATACGTTCCGACTCCGACCATAACGGAATAACGGATGACCATTTTAGTAATTTGATTTATTGGCGAGCGGTCCCCACACGACGCGACGCCATTACGACGAAATGAGTTCTTTTGAATACGAACGAGTAGGCAGGCAGTGTGCGGGTGATTGACAAATGCGCCCCGGGGAACATCGCCCTGGTACTGTATTTAAAAATCATTACATAGTATACATTGAAATGCGATGAAGGGATTTTATACTCTTATTTCCAGAGGCAGTTTTTTAAGCAATATCGTTCTTGCGTCGACTCCGGTGACTGAGAGCTGGCGTGTTCAACGTATTGGTATAGCCATACGATGTAATGTGTACGGTACAATGTGTATTTTATCTGTAACACATTTAAAAGGAGTTCTGAGATTTTTCCGTCGGCATTTTTTGGCCGGTCAGCCTTAGCCAAGAGAGCACTCGAACGATATGTGATAGTAACTGATTTCCATCAGTTGGCTTTTTCTTTAGGCTAATCTAAAAAAAAAAAATGTTTTTTTTCAAGACTATTTTAAATACTTTACGAACTAGTTGCGAGAGATCAAATTTAGTATATTATACAAAATGTTTCTATGTATTTTTTACGTCTTAAAAACCCGTAACGGCTATCTTCCGCCACGGGGTCGACGGAAGGTTATGTCGGACTCCAACCGACTAAAAACCTAACGGATGTTCCACCTCGCCATTCAGTCCTCAGGAGTAGCAGCGCATTACACCACGATTATCGTTTGAGGTTGGACGTAGACGTGCGTGGGCTGCAGAGAAAATGTAACATTAGATCAGCAAACAAGCTTGCAGATCCCATGCTTTTTGCTACTTTTCTAAAATAAAATGAAATATTAAACACCGCTCCGATTCAAGTGGTCGACCCACTAGTATATTAAATCTATTATTGCGGATTATAAGTACAACAGAAATACCTATCTGGTCTATAATCAAATCATTTTTAATGGTAAAACTAATTCTAGTTTAATTCTATGGCAATCAAAATAAATTAGTCGAAATCGTCGTCTCAAATAACACTAGCAAAGTTGAATTGAATTAATACAATTTTCTACTTAATTTATTTAGTCATCGTAACCCGACCCCGAGTACGGGGTTCGAATGGTTATTCCGACCAATTACCCCCATTAGTCGGTAATTCAGCTTACGACTAGATACGTAGATTATGTTACTAGCTACTGTTTTTGTGATTGATCTCACAATATTAGCTGGTTTATTAGTATTTAAACTATGATTTTAGCCTACTATCTCTATGGAATTTATTTATCTATTTTAGCAAGTACCTAACGGGTAATCACGACTAACGTTTTTCTAATGTCGATATCACTTAGATATTACTTGTATGTATCGTTTTTTAAAAATTTGGTTCATGGGATCGAGTGCTAACGATCGCTATTTAGCGTGAGAATGTGGTCAGCTATCTTGGTATTACGCTGGTTGGGCGCGGATTCATGTAAACTGTTGGGCTTTTATTATAATTAGTTTTAAGGTATTCATTATAAACCGTGTAGGATGTGCGTCTTTCCTCAGGTCTAGAAGGGTTTGACCACACTAGACAAGTGTAGATGGCTAAACTTCATATACTTTAGAGAACTATTTGAAGAGATAGGTTAGGAAGAAGCCCTTCAGATCTCTCCTTTCCCTATTCAGTATCTCCTGCTAGTCGTAAGAGGCGACTAAAAGGATATGTGATTGAGAGTGTTAAGGGCCCAAACTCCAGCCGTTCCGACGTACCGAACCTATATGGGACGTTGATGTGAGCGGACCTATACCAATATAAGATAGAGATTTATATTTGAATCTGTAGTGCAAGTAATTTAGAGAAAAAAATGATCAGAAAACCTGAAATATAACAAATTAGTAAATGAATGCAAAAGAACCGCGGTCGGGTTGCGGCGTGGGTTAACGTGGTTATTCCGACCAATTGCCCCCATTAGGCGGTAATGCCGCTGCGAGATCGTGTTACATCGCCGGCTACCGTGCTGTCCACTGTGATACTCAATACCATTTTATTTAAACAACTATTTATATTAAACATGGTTTCATAGACAGCGGATAGAACTATATTTCGACCGGGGAAGTACCACCTCCGCCCTCATAATCCGCCGTAAAGTATTACTTGTGCGTCGGTTCGAGAGGTGGGGTTGCCGGTTACACTTTCAAACGAGGCGACCGTCTCAGTCGTATGTTCGAGGTCAGATAGGATTTCGGCCGTGTTTGCGATTGTACATGTCTATGGGCTGCGACTACTTACCATCAGATGGTTTCTATGCTTGTTTGCTACTCTTCCCAAAAAAAAAAGAATATAAATTTTTATATTAACACTTGTTAATCATGTGTAATCGATATAATAAAATCTATACATTCGGCGATGATATTCGTTTAAAAACGTGTATTACAGAGAGAATACGTACTTTAAAATAAATTGAGTCTCACTCAACTGAACAGGGCTGATATAAAAAGAGAGCCATGTATTTTCCGCCGGCTTTTTTCTCTCGATCAACCTTAGCCAACAGGGCGCTCAAAGCCGATGTACTGATTTTACATTATATCTTAGACGTTAACTAAGTGTATCTTTTGAAGAGTCATGAACAATTTTCTATTCAACAGAGGATAATAGGTGTTAATATAAAAGTATCATTTTTAGGTATTTTAACCTTGAACACGGGGAGATATCGTTGATTATCTAATGATCTGCCGTGAAGCAATTTTTTAGTTTTAGTTCAAGACATCTAGTAGCTGGATACACTACAATCGAGGCGAAAATCTAAGTGGCAGGATTAGCAATACCACCTTAGATAGGTCGTCGTTCGTTGTCCATTGCGATGTGTCAGGGTGGACGGCGGGCCAGTTGTTTAACTCGCTGCCATCAGTGCGAGGAGATTTGACCCGGAGTGAGTCCAGAGAGGCCGGGTGGCTACTGGCAGTGTCGCGGATGAGTGCGCGAGCGTTCCTATCACTCCACTGCGATGTGACGAGGCGGAACTTCCCCCAGGTTTTAGTCGGTTGGACTCCAACATAACCTTCCGTTGACCCTTTGACGGAAGGTACCCATCGGGTTTTGCTAACTTAAAAAAAATGACCATAGACAGGATTTTCTATTTCAGGTTAGATTTAGACATTCCAGGGCTTCAGTAATCAATTTTTTCAGGTTCTTGCTTGATCGTTGGCTATTTGGTTGGTTGGTTGTTTAAAACGTAAATCAAAAGCAACACCAAAATAACAAAGTAACAGGAGCATGGTAATATTCTCTCTGTTTTTTTAGATTAGCTGTCAGGTGATCACTGACAGTGGTGGGCAGTGGGTGAAATACGAGACAAACGCGTCGAGGCGTGCGCGGACAGCGGTCGAGCGGGGGCAATCCGCTTATGCAGGTGGGGTGTCTGTTATAAGCGAAATGCTGGTTACTGTTTGTACACGTTAAGAGGATGTCGCTTCTCCTAAATGCGCGTTACGATTCGGGGGTGATTATTGACAACATTAATAATCGAGGTAACAGTTTTGATCCTCAAGAGTAGCAACGCATTTATGTAGTATAAGGTATATATAGGATTTTAGTTCGGTTTATAGTTGGATGTTGATCCCGTATTTACATGCTCTTCTGCTGCTTTTGTAATAAAAATGACGAATTCAGAAATAACTTGAAATATTTTGAATTATGTTTTTACAAATTTTTAAGTATCAGTGGTTGACGATAAACAGTATGGCTAGAATTATAAATGTAATTATATTCTAAAAAACAATATTATTAATACATCGTTGAGTTTGGTCTGGAAATTTGACAATTTCGACTTCCAATGATTTCAATTTACTCAATAATTGCTTATTCGTGTCATGTTACAATATCGTTAACGACAAATCGACAATGGAGCAACGAAGAAGGTCCTCCAAGAGTTTGTGAAAACAGTCTCATTTTTAACACGCTTTTATGAGCTTGGGTTGTATGTATGTATGTATGTAACGGAATCTTTGAGCATAATTTTCACCAATTTCCAGATGTCGGATTAATTTGAAACTTTTTTCAGTGATCTATTGATACCATGCACCCTACGCTTTTTTACATTGCATTTTTTTCTTATTTATACTTTTTTTAGTGGTATTTTTTATAAAATCATGTTTTTAGTTTTTTTTAACGATTATTTATTGCATAGTGGTAGAACGAAGGAAGAATGTGGCGACTACATCTTATCTCTTATAAATTGTACCTATCGCCAATGTGATACATTTTACACACTTGTCAATACGTCTTTCTTACAAACGACGTTTTGATAGAAGCTTAGACGTAATACAGATAAGGCATTATAACGACTAATAGCTCTATTATTGCATACTTATTTATTTGTTGCCATATAAAGAGTTTCAGTTGTTTAAATTGAGTTGTTAATTGTCGCAATAATTGTCACTAGAAGGTTAATAAATAAGTGTTGACTCTAAGTATCTCCATTAAAATTGTTTATAGGCCTTTGTAACGGTCTTAATAACATACGTGAAAATAATGTTTAAGTAAAATTGCAGTGACTCAAACCGATTTCAAATTATCTAACATTTCTAACATTAGATTATTTATATGCGAAATATTAACATTTGTTTTTAACCATAAAGACAGATCACTGTCTTGACTTATTTAACTGTAAATATAGCAAAATAAAAACCTATTTTACTATATAAAGAAGACAAGAGAGCTGTTTCGTATCACTATTCAACGCGAGAATGGGGCTAGCGTTCCTGTTCTCGTTGTTTAGGTTAGGCCTATATTATAATTAGTTTTATTAAAAGATCAATTAGGTTTCGTTAATATAGTTTAATTAATAAATTATACCTTTAAACATTTTCTGATTACTTTTATAGATTTGCTGTATGCAGATTAAAAATAGAGCTGCATGATTAATTGAAATGTACAATATCGATCTGTGCGCGAGCAACACCGCGGGGAAAACCTAATTAATTAATAAAAATAAGCGAATTAACTACTCGGGGTATTAGAGGGTGTGTTTAACAGTTCCATGGGGCTACGAATCCCATAGGTTTATAGCCATAATACTTACCCTATGGCGGACATAAGCCTTGAGTAAACATAAACATTATTTCAGTAACCCGATGAGCTTAGTGAGATCCCACAAGCGATTAGTTCAACCCCATGTTTTAATGTTTGATAGGTAGAACTGTGGAGCGGGGAGGTACTGTATACTCATAATCCGTCGTAAATCTTTTGTGTTTCGGTTAGAGAGGTTTGGTTATCGAAAACAAGCGTAGAAACAAAGAAAACAAATTGTGTCTGCAGGAGTAGCAATGCAACAGAGTCTATCATAACGTTAGTCACATGATTTTAAACTAATATTATCGCGGAATTTCTACATTTTATTACGCAATGAGTACCCATGATTTTCGACTACTATAGTGAGTTTAGCCGTGACTACTAGCTATGCGACTAGATAGTAGTAGTAGAAATATCGGAAATTAAAAATCGTTAAGGTTAAGTTTCAAGTAACAGAAAATGATTAAAAAACATTAAACAGGGGTTAAACGGAAATCTCTAATCCATTATTGAGCACAAGTCCTTTCAAAATTCAAGTCCTACGTAAAGTTGGTAAGTATGTATGTATGTAGGTTTTCTTATTATTTTTCGTACATTGTTAATGCAAGTAATAATTAATTTCTTATAAGCACATGACTTCAAATCAAAAGGCCATGCTTGGGATTCGAACCTAGAACTCGCGATAGTAACCTGAATTTTACAACCATAAGTTACGATACGATGTTGATATTACGCTATTTTTCGCTGCCATAATTAAATCTTGTATTGCGATGTGACGATATAATTTTCACATGAATTATATAATGCATTAAATAATTTAGTATTAACAATATGAGGATTTCTGATACTGACCATAGACAAAATAAGATTTAAGAAAAAAGTATAAAAAGGGCGGGAGTGGAAAAAAACAATGGCGATATAACAAAATATGGAAACGAAATCGAACATTAAGACGATCTTTTAGTGAAATTTGAAAAAGTTCTTTTACAACTACGCTGGGATTGATTACAAAAGTCAGTATCACTGCCTAAAAGTATATATATACATATGAGAACACAGTAATATTACTCTTCAAGGATGAATGACAAAATTATTTCAACCTAAAAACTGTAACACATTTCTGACATCCACTTTTCTCGTGTAACAGAAAGAGACCGATCGTTTTGTCTCTGTTTCGCACGTGACAGAAAGAGAGGTAAGACAGCCAGGGGTGAATAAATCCTTTGGATGATTGACAGTTGGCAGCTGACGGGTACAGAGTTATTGTAATTTAATGCGATAAACCGCACTGCTTAGTGGTTGGGTTCAACTTATTTGAGAGGTACGAAATCCGAGACGGTAATGCGTGTTATTTTTGTAACTTTCAGTTCAATATTCATCTCTTTTCATTCCAATTCCAATTGCTTCTAAAGTTCTTAAATTTAATATACCATCAGTAAAATATCTAAATACAATATATTAATACTAAGTATAAGATCTAAATACGTGTTTCAGTGTAAAATACGTGTTTGTATTAAGATTTCAGTTTACTCTACGGTTATTTCGGTTAAGATTCCTGCCAGAAACTTCTGATTTTTCAATATTTTGTTAGAGAAGTAGCAATAGAGGATGTAGGCTATCTGATATTAAATGGTCTTACATCTACGCCCAACCTCAAACAACACCAAACTTGATCTGACGTCGTGTATAGATACGTTGCTATTCTTGAGGACTGACATAATGACCTCACCTGTAGGTATTGTAGGTGTAGTCGACAACCGCACTTCTCCAACCGATACATAACTATTTTACAGCGGATTATGAGGGCGGGTTGGTACCTCGAAATATTGCCTATTTTCTACTTGCAAAATTTATAAATATGTTTACTTTTATACATCTATCAAATACCATCTGCAGTTGAAACCTTCTCAAATATCGGTGTATTGTTTATGAAAACCTCATTTGAGCGTGTTGTTACACGGTAGGGATTGCGGCTTACTGAATGTTAATGCTCTGTAAGGGTGCTTGGGGTTGTAATGCTACTGGGTTCTATGCCCATGGGTACTGACGATACGTCAGTTACTACTCGGTTTGTACGCAATTTATTATTGATTTACTATGCCCATTTCTAATTTAATATTATTTTAGTAATTTAATCAATACGATATTCATATTTTTACATTAATTACATTCTTTTAAACAAAAAATCCAAAGGAAGTATATGACTAAGCAGCATGGTACCAAGAACTTAGACCGCATTCCTGCCCAAATAGCAATCGCAATTCTCTGCACGAGATATGAAAAAGCGCTCTTGTCACTAGCACGGTCGATTAAACGTTTGAATCTTTTTTGGCAAATTGACTTAACCGACCAAAGTTTTAAATCCAAGGGGAACTTAATATATATTTATTTGTTTAAAGTCCATTAATACATGATAGACAGTCACGTATAAAATCACGTCTTAGAAACATAAAAAATAAACAGACGGAAAACATTTAAAATAATTAATCCCACGTTTGATCGACGCCGCCGGTAACAAGAGGGCTGGTGAACATCTAGCGCAGAGAATTGCGATCGTTTTTCAACGCGGGATTGCAGCTAGCGTTCTTGGGAACATGCCGTAATGGCACGGACTCCCTTTAGATTGTTTAGATTACGGTTTTATTATTATTAGTTTTAAGATGATTGTAATTAAAATGAAAGACAGCATTTAATTATATAATAAAAAGTATAGCAATGGATTCGTAGTCGTTATATTAATCCCGGCCGTCTTAAATCGCGGTTTACTCCGCGCTACGCAGTGCACTTAGTACGTCTTCACGTGGGTTAGGCGCAATGCCCAATTTGCAAAATGTCCAATGGTCCAATACTCAGAAAATAAAATTCATCAAATAAAATATGCATAGTAAATGAAATATGTTGAGAATTGCAAATCAAACATGGAATACCTTACAACGAATTATAATAAATGCTTAACCTATACTATCTAAACTGTTTTGATTATTGAGAATTGGACATTTGCGATTACGACTTTCTATGAATTGGTCAAATTGCTAATTTGGTTTACAAATTTGATTAAAAAATTACGACTTGGACAGTTTGCGATCACTGGACATTTTGTAAATTGATGATTGATTCAGGCTCTTATTACTAAATGTTTTCAATTACCAAATCTAGTAAAATTTTTTTTTTATAACAAATGTAGTAATATATATTGGAATATGGAGTATCGTTTGTAATAGAGTTTATATTTACTTATATTATTTTTCTTTCATACATGCATCCAATCATTGCCTAGTTGCAGAAACTAGCGATTAGAAACACCTATTTCGAACCACGACTGAATTGCTATATTGAATTTAAGTAATTAATTTCTTGCCCAATAAAAAAAAACTTATGCATCAAAACCTTCCTCAGGAATCACTCTACCTGTGGTTGAAAACTGAGAAAATCCGTCCAGTATTTTTTGAGTTTATCGCGAATCGACAGACAGACGCGACCGGGGAATTTGTTTTATTATAAATTTGTAGACATTGAATACATACTATAAAATATTAAATGTCAATAATTACCTTGTTAAATATTACAATGATAATTGCCAGTTAAATACACGAAGATAACACGGACATTATAAAGTAATGTTATATGTGTGACGATATTTTTATGTTCGCACCTAAATAACCATAAAAGTTAAGTGGTTGCCACTCGGACGGTGACCACACTGTTAAATAATAATTCATGCGGACGGGCCCTATCTCGCTCGTAAAACCTGAACGCTGGTTACGTATTGTAATAGAGATTACGCTGTTATCGGAATATATCATAATTTAAATTACGTTGCTAACGGAACTTATTCATTTTAACGTATCTAGAAAATTAATTAAATACACTGAATATTTCTTAATATTTAGTGTAAATACGTTACTTTTAGAATGTAATGTAATTTTAACGTACACAGTAAGCTTTTTTAACATTTTGTAGTTATTTCATTGGTTTCCAAAATGCTGTTTGTAATCGTGTAAAAGAAACGACTTTAAAGGAATTGCATCATTGTTTAATATCTTTTACAAGTGTATTTTAAATAAATAAACAATTCATTAAACTAATTCAAAGCAATGGCATTTTCACTTTTACCTTCTTTAGTGATCTTTACTTTCCTTAGGGATGCAATTATATTAAAGCTTAAACCAATAACGCTAGCCGCATTTTTGCGTTAACGATAAAAATTCTTTGCACGATTTGTAAATTAAAAAAGCTAAAAAATCAATGGTTTCGTAAAAAACTCAAAATATTTGTATTCAAACCATATTTTTTACTGAACTGTGTGTTTCTGAACGTTAATAATCTACCTTTGTGTAAATTTGTGAACCTTTGTGTTTGTGTATCGTTTTGTAGAATAACTAGCGACAAAAATAACTTGCTTTAAGGATACGTAATAACTACGGTAGGGGCGAGTTGTGAAAAACCACAAGAGTCACATAAACTAATCGCACTGTGACGTATGACGACAGGAATGGCTGGTGAGCAGCGGTGACCGCTGCAGCCACCAGCTGCGACCTATTTGAACCTGTGGCAAAGGGAGATCTCCCGCCAGGCGAGTTGATGTGCCTGGGGAGCGGCCGTGCTCCGATAGTCTCATTTCGGAGTTTTGTATACATGCAAGGTATTTGGAAAACTTCGATAGCGTTATTGAGGATCGTGTGGCGCCATCTCTTGTCGAGTTGCGGAAAGTCGCCAAAAACCTAAAGACGTGGACGAGCAGTCCAACTCATGTTAACTGGGCACAGTCTGTAAGGACACGTTTTTCCATTATATGCAAATGAGCACGCAACTCGATCTTAAGTAGCCGTTACAGGTCAAGGAGAAGAGTAGCAAATGAGCACGGAATCGGATATCAAGTAACCGATACGGCCCATGGACAAGAGTAGCAAACGAGCACGGAAACCGATGTTAAGCAGTCGTTACAGCCCATGGAGAAGAGTAGCAAATGAGCATGCAACCCGATGTTTAGTAGCCGCTGCAACTAATGGAGAAGAGTAGCGAATGAGCATGCAACCCGATGTTAAGCAGTCGTTACAGCTCATGGAGAAGACTAGCAAACGAGTACGCAACTGGAAGTTAAGTAGCCGCTACAGCTCATGGAGAAGAGTAGCAAACGAGCATGCAACCCGATGTTAAGCAGTCGTTACAGCCCATGGAGAAGAGTAGCAAACGAGCATGCAACCCGATGTTAAGCAGTCGTTACAGCCCATGGAGAAGAGTAGCAAACTAGCACGCAACCCTATGTTAAGTAGCCGCTACAGCTCAATACCACTACAATTATTTTTTAAACTAAACAATGTAAAAGGAGTTTAACTGCCGATATTTGGAACGAGTTCCATGACTCTAGTTCTGTTTGAGGTTGGACGCAGATGGCTATGGGCTGAAGACACCTTTTAACATCATTTTACTATGTAACCGGGACGTTTAACGTTTTTTAATTGTCGATATTTCTAACCAGATGGCGGAAACAACAAAACAGAATGTACAAATGATGCTGTGATTTTATCTTAAAATCATACATTTTGAAGGTGGGTGAACTATAGTTCCACCGGGGACGTACCACCGCTGCCCTCATAATCCGCCGTAAAGCATCACATGTGATTCGGTTGGAGATGTCACTATCAGCTGTCAACAGTTTACCACCCGCTACCGCACTTTCGCCGTGACCACGAGCCATGCAATGGTTCGAAATATCGGCAATTAAAAATCAAAAATCGTTAATCGTGAGTACACGTTATATTGCATTATGTGTGGAGAGGTGTTGTTGCCGGCTACAATTTGAGGCGAGACTACCATATTAGTCCTCAAGAGTAGCAACGTATCTACCTTCGAATTCAGATAGGATTACGACCGTGTTTGTGGTTGTACGCTGCTGTCTATGGGCTGCGACTACTTGATATCAGATGAGTTGCATGCTCGTTTGCTACCGTTACAAATTAAATAAAAAATCAAATCCATTGCCCTATACATCGGTGTATACTTACATGGTATACTTTTATACTTTTTTACTTTCTACTAATGTAATAACATGTTGCAATACGCAGACCTTTTTGCAGAAACACTCAATAACAAGCGGGAGTTATCGAACATTCGAGAATGCTCAATACGAATGCTCCGGCAACGTTCTCATATCTGCCGCTTGCCGTAAAACACGAAATTGCTTTTGCTAAACTGCCGTTTGAACAAAGGTCTACTGCGCATTGTATGGTGGCTGTGTTGAATGCAAGTTATGGAAGATAAGCGGACTCATAATAACCATAGAAAATACTCATTATAGAATCAAAATTAAAATATTTTTATTCAACGTAAATGTACTTCTTATTCGGTAAAGAATGTACTCTTTATTTTGTTAAGAATGAACTCTTTATTTTTATTATCGATTTTTTAAATTATTTCTTTTATTGTATGGTGGTATCTTATATTTTATTTTAGTAGCGAATCCGGTTTTCCGTAAAGCATAACGATTAAGTAAACAAATGATAATACACATACAATCAATGTAGATGTATAGCCCATGTAGTCAAATGCTGAGCAAGTCAAAGTCAGGGTTGTATCTACACGACCCTCGTAATCAGCCGTGACTAAAATTTTATGATACTTTCGAAAAGTAACATTGCGGAGAAGACCTGCAATTGATGGGACCAGGCCCTCAGCTGTAGCAACACATTTATGTATGACATTACATAGGACTACTTTCCTACTTTACTTTTCCTTTGCTACTCCTCTAACTCTAAAAACGTCTAAAATAGTTTTACTATGTACCGGGTACACATGATTAACGATTTTTGATTTTTGATTGCCGATATTTCAAACTGGTTGAATGGCTCGTGGTCACGAACTGGTTTGAAATATCGGTAATCAAATATCAATCCTTAATTGTGAGTACCCGGTACATAGTAAAATGTAAAATGTAAACGTGGTAGAGCTGTTAGAGCTCGCCCGGGGCGGCACCACCACCTCCCTC